>CAAKHG010037886.1:0-11193 GCA_901007715.1 Dactylopterus volitans
AATCAAAATGTTGGAGACTGCTCACGCTGCTTCTCAGGAGGAACACATACCGACAGATTTAAGAAAATTAAAACTTCAATTAAGCGGTGTTACAACCGGAATGTAAAAGGAGTGTGTCGAGGGACAATGAGGGAAACAACAATTATTTAAGTTGGCTAGCCAACCATTTATTAACAAAAAGCAACCAAGAAAAAACCCCATGGCCTCAGCCCACACAAAGCACAGGTTGCAGAGCTTCACACTCAGAATAAACAATAAATAGGCAGGTAATGCACAATTAAATGAGGAGGAGAGTGACCCGAGTAGCTGATGGCACCGAAACTAAATAAATAAATAAAAGCAAACCAGCACTGACTGCATTTCAATTCCCCCCACTGACTTACCTAACTTACCAACCAACTGGTGCATTTCAGACTATAAGCACTCAGTGGAAAAATAAACTAATACGCTACATTTCTGACCTGCTCTAGTCCTGCTTAAAAAAAAATTACAGTCAGGCTTGCCACCACTAAGCCTTGTGTTTCCAAACAAAAGGACCCTATGTGAAAAGTGTGTCTAGTGTTATGATGAACAAAAGAAAAACCTTCACCCTTGCCAAGCTCTAAAAAGTTAACAAAACAAAGCCTGCATCGTGCAGAACTACAGGTCAACAGCCGAACACACGTTAACCACCACACAGAAAAAAGAGGCACAGCGATGTCGGACCTGCTCCGGTTAAAGCACAGGCCGCGCCGAACATATGCATCAGGAGGGCTCTAACACTGGCGATGAAGATCAGGAAGCCAGCCGGATTAGATGCTTGGATCCTGCGCTTCATGAACAGGGCGGGCTAAGCTGACTGTCAAAATTGAGAATGCTGTAGCTGATGAAGGCAGGTCACAAAAGGGAATCCAATGGTATGGCTGCTGACGTCATGGGGCACCTACCCCTCAACAGCAGAAGACGACAGCCGAGGTGGACACAAACAGGATGACAGGAGTAATCAAACAGTACACTATGCCTCATAATGACAGGAACCTTGAAACCTGTAACACCTCCTCACCTAAGTACGAAACCACACAGGTTTCAGTACAAATACATCACAAAAAGAGGCACTCAACATTCTAGACAAAGCATCAGCTATGATTTTGTCGAAACCTTTTTTGTGTGTCATCACCAGTTTGCAGTCCTGAACGAGCAAGGCCCAGCACATGAGCTGTTGGTTATGATTATACATCCACGAGAGGAAATTGACTGGATTATGGTCGGTGTAAAAAACCAGGGGCAGGCGGAATGAACCGACATAAACCTTAAAATGTTGCAGACAACAATGTTGCCCACAACAATACCAGGGTTTCCCTCTCAATGGTTGAATATTTCACTTGGTGGTAGTTCAATTTGCGAGAAAAGAAACTGACTGGATGCTCGACACCATTTGGGTCATCCTGCAGTGGCACTGCAATGGCACAGACAGCACTAGTATGGACCTTGACTTTGGAAGGTGTTATGGCCTCAGCCCTTATTGATTGCCATTGATGCCTCATATGAGTTGTGTTGTATTTTTTCGTGTTTTTTCTCATCTGCTATTTTCATGTTGGACTGAGCACCCCTGTCGTTGCACCATCTTTGCCTCTGTGACAGGTCTCGCCCCTGGTTGAAGTAGCAGTGCTGCTTCAAGTGACAGTATTCGAGGGCTGTCAATGTGCAGTGTGGCAATCCTCCTTGCTTCCTTTGTGTTTGTTTCGAACCAAAAACTTTGCTTGATTTGTGTAACTTCTGAATTTCTGATCGTGGTATTGTTAGCCTGTGTTGTGAGCTCTAGATTGTGTACTAACGCGTTTTCCCTGCTGTGCTTCGGCACTAGTCCCCATTCAAAGCATTTGTTTGTAAATAAGCTTTTTTTGGGTATATTTAGCATTATCTTTGTTAGCAAGCAGTAGGGGTATCCAGTAACTGCCATTTATTTTGACCCTTTTTTCTACTGTTTTTTGTTAGTCTCGGGAGTTAGGCTTAGTTGTAATTTTGTTTGTTCCTTTGGTTTCCCTCAGGGCTTAAGTAGACTGGCTGAGTAAATACTTTCTTTCTCTTATCATTTTGGCCTTAGTTTACCCCGAAGGGAAGTTTCACTTTGTCATTGTATTTTTTTTTTTTTTAATATCATCTCATACCTTGATCTTTGACCTCGACTACTGAGCTGTCAGAAAATAAACTACAGTCTTTTTTTCTTTTTTTTTTTTGGAAAACGTCATTCTTTGTCTCATCTTTTATATTGCGCCACTGTTCCCATAGCCTGGGGTGTAACAAAGGCTTCTTAAAGTCAGGGGCATCTAGAACACGGGCGTGGCAAAGGAGAGTTTTAACAATCTCAAAAGCATGCTGGCACTCTGAGGTTCAGGTGAACGGCACTTTGGGGCTGGTGAGATTCGTCAGAGGGTGTTCTACAGCAGAGAAGTTTCTGCAGAATGTTCTATAATAATAATGTCAGTTGGTTACAGCTGGTTACAGTTGGTTACAGTTGGTCACACCTGCCATAACCATATTAACAAGCCGCTGAAAAGTCGCCAGAGCATTACACAGCCCAAAATGACAGTATATTTAAGAAAATGATCAGGCATTACAAAGGCAGACACATCTGACGTGTGCACAGTCAGCAGCACCTGCAGTAACCTTTCAGCAGAACTAACTTGCTTACGCACTTTGCAGCACCGAGAGTATCCACACAGTCTTCCATGCCCGGCACAGGTACGAATCAGGCACAGTTAGAGCATTCACTTTATGAAAATCAGTTTTAAATCTCGGGGTACCGTCCAGTATTCCTTTTAACAAGCACGGCGAGGTCATGCCGAGGAACTGGGTTTGGCCTGTCCATTTTGCAAAAGATACTCCCACTCTTTTCTCATTAAGTCACATTTTACTGGGTTTACGTGGTACAGATACTGCTTAATAGGATGTGCTTGTTCAACATTAATGTCATGCTCGAGCATGGTGGTATGAGAGGGCATGTTGCCAAATCGACATGGATACTCTGAAATAAGACGGAGAAGATCACGCTGTTGATTTTCCTCCAAATGAGAGTTTTTCTGGCAGCACTTTGGACATGGCAGAATTGGACAGAAGCGTGGATTGAGAGAAAGGGCACGCGGGCAACCCATCCTCTCCCCCCGGGCTGACCTGTGAAACTATCATAGCAGCAGTAGCACATTCAGACATTACAACGGCAGGTGACACAACACGGGAATGATACAGCTTTAACATATTAATATGGCAAACGTGTTTTTTTTCTACAATTATCTTGCAAATCAGTTGCTATATATATATATATACAAATAGATCCATCCCCATCAATCAGATGATACATGGCTCGATATAGAACAGACATTTTGCAAAACCATCTCGATCTAGGTGTTACCATTTCTTAGTGATTCCATTAAACACCACCAATGTTCCAAAATAATAACAATATCAGCGACTCTGACCACGTAGTGGAAATTCCATAAAATCAAAAATTTCTACATTAAGCCGGTCCAAGTTCAGTCCAATCTGGAACAACCCTGACTTTCTCAGCAACATGAAACCACTTCACCTCCACACATGTTCAAATAAAGGAATCACCCACTTACAACACATCATTCAGAAAAACACACTAGTCTCATTTGCTCACCTGGTGCAGGAGTTTGGCATCAGGATCAATCATTTTCTGGAATATCTCTAACTTAAATCATCAACTCAAGCTGCATTTGACATAAATACTACTAATCTGAATCTTCCTCCATCATGCTCACGCTTAATAAACATTCAATCAGCTAAAAACCTCTCCAAAATGTATAGAATTATCTCAAACGCAGATAAAACACTCTCCATACCAACACTAAAAGGGAAACTGACCTATCAATTGCTCCTGATGCAAACTTCTGGAGTCGAATTTGTCAAAACATCTATCTAAAACGCAAATCTACAGTTGATACAATACAAAATTCTCCACAGGACACTACACAGGACAGAAATGGGCATCATCATCTCATCAGAGATTTGCACTAACTGCACTCAAAAGAAACCAGACACTTATCCAAGCCATCTGGCACTCCACACCTGTTCAACAATTTTGGTATGAAAGTCACTGTCAAATGTCTTGGGCTGCCACAACCCCCTAACTCCATCTTTTTGCTTAGATGGGGACACATCAACAATAAACCTGATAAGTCCTAACAATAAATTAACTCTCATAGCCCTAACTATCGCCAAGAAAACATCCTTATAAACTGGAAATCCATAAACAACACAAATATAGTACTGTGGAAAAATCTCCAAACTCACCACATCTCCATTGAATATTCCACCCAACATGCAGTCATAGAACCCCTTTCATTATCCATTTTTGTCTTTCACCAGTATTTGCACTTGTATTGTTACCTGTTTTTGTATTGTTTGATCACCTGTATTGCACTATACAGTATAGTTTTTTATGCCTCCAATCGGTTGTATTTATCACATAACCAGTATCACTCAGAACCTTTTTAACAATGTAAGGGCTGGAAAATGCGCCGAAAGAGTGGAGTCAGGAATAGGTAGCAAAGCAAGGACTTTAACTTCAACCTCAAACTTACGAGCTAGAGCAGAGTGATCGAAACACTTCTTCATCTCCAACTGGGAGGTGGATAGGGCTTCTTTCACGAGGGAACAAGTATGGTGTAACCTGCCATGAAACTGGGTGACATAATCTAACACGTTTCTTTCTGGGGATAATTCCGCCAAGAGAAACTGTTGTTTTAAAACTTTTAGGGGGGCTGCGCAAGGTGTGTTCAAAAATGAGTTAAGTCGGGTTAAACCATAACGAGTCCTGAACAGAATCCTGAGGCACGAACAGGACAAAAAGGATGCCTTCATCCCAACTTTTGTCAGATTCCAGGCAGAACTTTGATGCCATCTCTCTAGTGCGCCCTGCGACTCCGGGTGGCACGCGCTGGAAACAACATGCTGAATATCAAACATCTTAAAGACGTGTGCGGACAATTTCAACTTGAAATTATTGCCTTGATCTGTCTGCATAGACTTTGACAAAGTTTTTCTCCGACTTTGGTATATCAGAGTACAAACAACAGATTTGGCAGTGATATTACTCAGCAGCACAGCTTCGGGAAAGTGAATAGCGGTGCAAATGATGGTGAGCATATGCCCATTACCTGACTTGGTTCTGGACAGTGGACCAACACAACACAATCAACTATTACACGCTCAAACGGTTCTCCCAATGCAGGGATTGGATGCAGAAGAGCCAGCGGGATTGCCTGATTGGGCTTTCCTGCTAACTGACAGACATGTCAGGTTTGGCAGTGCAGGTTTGGCAATGCACAGTGACATCAAATTTTAACCCTAGCTAGAAAAAGTGTCTTAGCAAAAAACTGTAAGTTGTGGACACCAAAATGGCCAGCACATCTGCTCTCATGAGCCAAAAGCAACACATGCTCATGGTAACATTTATTCATGAGAATGCCATCATCAACATATAAGCAATGTCACCAAGATAAGCCTTTATGCTGATTATGTATTACTTTTCCTTCAAAACCCACAAACTTCACCTCCCAAAACAATAGCATTTATCAAAAAGTTCTCATCTATACAATACTCCATTAACTGGACCAAAATTACTGCTCTGCCTGTCAACCACGATTTCCAGAGCATCCCATCCAATCCACTACAGGCAGGAAACCTCAGGTATTTGAGTGTCAACATTTCCCACAGGCTGTCAGATCTAACTACTCTCCTCTACCTAAAACAATAGAAGATGACCTTATGAGGTGGAAATGTCTGCCCACTTTCACTTATGGGAAGAATTTTGCATCCATCAAAATGATGTTTCTAACAAAAGTCACTTACCCTCTTTAAATGATCCCAAAGAAACCTTCCCCAGTCTGGTTTAAATTACGAGACTGAGCGATCTCAAAATTCCTGTGGAAAAACAAACCACGTATTAGCTTGAAAACCCTGCAAAGAGCCAAAAACTGTGGTGGCTTAGAGCTACCAAACTTCTACTATGACTTCCTTGCCAATAGACTACAGCTTCTCCGAAAATGGATTAAATCTAACCCTGTGGATCATGCATGGAGGGATACTGAGCAAACATTTTACAAAGAAATTTCAATTTCTGACTTATACCATTCATCAGTCCCACTGTCAAATGCCACAATTGTTTAAAAAGTGAAAATATTAGCACTTCACTGACAGCCTGGTGGGAGTTTCTTAAAATGAGCAGGTCCCAAGGGCGTAGGTTTGGTCTCAACATTGGTAGGGACCATAAAACAGCATAACCTGCATGTACACGTTTTGCTGGGGATGGGAGGTTAAAACAACCAAACTGATTGGGGGTCGGCGCTACATTTCTTTCAAAAGCAAACCTAATGAATAGTATTAATGATCAATGCAAAAAAAATGTGTATTGACTTAAACTAAATTTCACTTAGCAGTAATATTATAGTGAAATAGAAAGTGCATTTTCATAGCCATCAATATACAAATGGTAAATGGACTGCATTTATGTAGCACTTTTCTACCTTTGATGGTACTCAAAGCAGGTGCTGCCATCCAAGGCGCCAACCTTCCCACCAGGAGCAATCAGGGGTTCAGTATCTTGCTCAAGGACACGTCGACAGTCTCTGCGAGAGATCGAACCAGGAACCTTCCAGTTTCGATACGGCCGCTCTACCAACTGAACCATGCCGCCCAAAAGCAACAGCATTCAGCCTATTACAACTTTCTGTTCTATAGGATGCTTCCTTTTCTGGTTTTCTGCATGCATCCAACATCTTCACATTCATCAGTAAGCCCACCAGTCCAAATATATCTATGCTGCTTTGTTTGCTTTCTTTTTTATAGAATTCTGTTTATGAATTTCTGCTTGCATCTGAAATAGGGGTGTAAATGGTTCACCTGATACACATTTCAGGTGAAAAAACTACCAAAGAAAAGTTTTGAAAACTTCAGACAAAAACCAGAGGAGGGGGGTGATACTACTTAGCTTATGCATGTATCTATACGTCTGCCTACACTGTCGTTCAAATACCACAACATTAATGAATTGCTTTAATTTGTTGTCTCTTTCACCTTCCTCTCCCTTGTTTTCCATCTCTAAACTGCATTTGAGTATGATGATGTACAATTATCTGAAAAATCTAAAAAAAAAAAAAAGACTGCATGGCCTGCAACTACAAATATAGTAAAATAAATAATTTAGAAAATAAATATATTTTAATTTATCAATAAATACACTAATAGGTATTTGGTTTCAAAACTGCAAAGTCAGAACATGCTCTAGCTTACATTTCTTCCTCCTAAAGCAGGATTTTTACAAGAAAAGGAAAAAGCAGGAGCATGTTTTTGACTGTGTTATGCAACCTGTGGGACACATTTCTCTAAGCAGCTTCTTGCTCACGTTTTGCAGGTTATACCATTTCCAGCAGAGTTTATTACAGTTCACAAAGTTTAACAGTAGAAAACACAGACAGGACACCTTTCTCTAAGTGGCCTCTTGCTTGTGTTTTGCAGGTGAGCAGAGTTCACTACACTTCACACAGTATAACGTTAAGCTCCGCTCTGATGCGCGTCGGACTTGCAATAATAAAATGAAGTGGTGGTCAATCTCGACAACAATGACGTCTTTTGCTAACCTGACGTAGCGTTACTTGCATTACTTAACCTTACATACTTACTGATATCCCTTCTCTTCAAGGGGGGAGAAGGAGGCGGCGGCGGCATGGTGTGGTGGTGGATGCACGTATGCCGTCACTGTCTATGTGTTCGGTCGTCAGCCAAATGAGCCAATAAAACGTGAGTTTGGGGGGAAAAAACGGACTAACGCATTCACGGTGTTGAAAAGCGGGTAAATGTAACTCTGAACATAATGCAAACTAATTCACTCAATAATGGTAGGGTCAATTATCCTTGCAAACTACAGGAAGACAATTTAAATGACCTACATAGCTGCATTCCAAAGATAATGCAAATAATGTAGCTTAAAAGTTGGTAGGAATAATTTGGGCCTCCCCAAACTTTGACCCATTTCACACGCAGATGGGAACATATGGTCTAACATTTTCTAAACCTTTAATTGTGTTGTGTTCTGGGTTTTTGTTTTATTGTATTTGTGTTGTGTCTTCTCCCTCTGTGTGTTTTTTCCTTTTTCTCCCTCTGCAGCTTTGAGGCACGGTAGGAGGCGGAGCCAGGTGCTCTGAGCTCTCACACCTGATTACAATTTGGATCATCAACTCAGCCTTTATCTGCCTGCCCGGCCTACAGTTCAGTGCCGGACGATTCCTTCTACTGACCACATGTGTTCCCTTGTGCCTTATCTCGAGTCTCCCTACCCGTGTTACGTTCCGGAATCACAAA
Organism: Dactylopterus volitans; assembly: GCA_901007715.1. Lineage (NCBI taxonomy): Eukaryota > Metazoa > Chordata > Actinopteri > Syngnathiformes > Dactylopteridae > Dactylopterus > Dactylopterus volitans. The sequence goes on from CAAKHG010037886.1 coordinate 8,362, forward strand.
AAAGGCCAGGACCCAATATGCAGAGACAGTAAAAAAAGGTTTAATATAAAGTTCTCAACAAAAGAACAGCTCAAAATCACCAGCTTGGGGAAAACAAAGAACTGCTGGGATGGCTCGGCTAAACTGAAAACAAGAAGAGAGCGGGTTAATGAAGAAACAATCAATTACAAACAAAGTGCAACACAAAATGTCTCGAGGGACAAGTAACAACGAAAAACTAGAAATGCTCAAAAATGCACGGTAAGAAAAAACAAAATCGCCTCTGAAGAAAAGAGGGAAAAGTAACAAAGAAATATCACCCACAATGGGGAGGAAACGAAATAGCATAAAGTAGCAAAAGAACTTACAAAGGGAGGCTTTTACAGGCTTGAGGCACGGGGTGTCATGAGCTCTGCCACTCCAGTCTCTGCTCTGTCTGATTAGCCACACCTGTGTCTACTCCTGCACTCATTAACCTGCCAGCTGCACTGCATTCTCTGATCACCCCCTTTATAAAAAGCCCTGTCTTTCAGTCCCTCCTTGTCAGACCTTGTCTGCAAACCAGCACGTGTTACCTGCATGTCTTCAAACGCCTCTGACTCCAACCTGCGAAACTGGACCTGCTTGACAACTCCTCTGATCTCCTGCCCCGTGACTCCGGACCTTTGACGAGCGAGCCCCGGAACCTACCCCACCATTTCAGTGAGACGCCATTCTGCTCCGGACACGCACCCATACACTCCATTCCCCCCAGTCCTTAAATAAACTGTTGAACGTGACACTTTTGTGGTCCTCGTTCTGTTTGGTGTCTGACAGTACGGTCTGACCAAACATGGACCCAGCACACGTCCAACCCAGCATGGAGACCGACGAACCAAAACAACCCACCGCCATGCAACGCCTGGAACACACAGAGAGAGAGGTAAACCGCATGACTGGCGACATTGCCTCCCTGCTTCAGGTCGGCCACCAACAGCATCGGCAGTTCCAGCAGCAACAGCAACAGATTCAGCAGCAGCAACAACAACTTGCCATGATTATTCAACTTCTCACCAACCTCACTCCTCCGTCTGCTCCCGCCAGCCCAGCTCCAGCCAGCCTGCTCACCGGTCCAGCTCCAGCCAGTCTGCCCACCGGCACAGCCCCCGAGTCCTCTGCCCTGGTCACTGCCGCCGCTGCTGCTGGAGCCCCAGAACCCAAGATTGGCAATCCAGAGCGGTTCAACGGCGACCCAACCCAGGTACGTGCGTTCCTGACGAGCTGCCGTGTCCAGTTTACCCTGCAACCCAGAACCTTTGCCTCTGAAGGGGCAAAAGTCGGTTATGTGATCACTCACCTGACGGGCCGAGCTTGACTGTGGGGAACGGCAGAGTTCGAGCGCCAGACCCCTGCGTGTGCGATCTTCAACCTGTTCGCCAAGGAGATGCTCAAGGTCTTCGACTCGGAATCCACAACAGCTGAGGCTTCGCGGACCCTGATGAGTATTCGCCAAGGCAGAAGAACCGTTGCTGATTACTCTATCGATTTTCGAACAGTGGCGAGTCGGAGCTCCTGGAAAATGGATGCGTTGGTGGATGCGTTCCTCCACAGCCTGGAAGGCTACATAAAGGACGATTGGTTTCCCATGATCAACCTTCCACCCTCGACGAAGCCATTGCTCTGGCTGTCCGCATCGACCGCAGGATCCAGGCCCGTCGTCGAGAGAGAGGGCGCCACAGTCCATCCACCAGCACACGGACCGGCCCAACTGCTCTCCTGCCCTCTCCTGCTACATCATTTAACCAGCCAGACCAGTCTGAACCGATGGAAATCGGCCGCACCTCCCTAACCCCTGCAGAGCGCCAGCGACGCATCACTTCCAACTTGTGCCTGTACTGTGGCGGTGATGGTCATCGAGTCGCCACCTGTCCAGCAAAAGCCAGAGCTCACCAGATGTAGGAGGAATCCGGCTGAGCTCAATGAACATTCAGTCCTCCATCAGTCGTAAACCCCGGATCCAAGTCTGTCTTCACCTGTCTGATACAACCCACACTCTGGCAGCCCTGGTGGACTCTGGCGCAGAGGCAAACATTATTGACACTGAACTTGCTCATCAGCTGGGCTTGGAGAGCCACCACTTGTCCGCTCCCATTCCAGCCCGGGCCCTGGACGGTCACGTACTCGGCACAGTTACCAGAATTACAGCCCCCATCTCAATGCTGGTGTCAGGCAACCACCAAGAGACCATCTCCTTCCACCTGCTCTGCTCTCCAAGCCAACCCCTAATCCTGGGCTACCCATGGCTCCGTCTCCACAATCCTCACCTCGACTGGGCCTCCGGAACTGTCAAAGAGTGGGGAAAGGACTGCCACCTGACCTGTTTGCGTGCCGCCTCGCTGCCCCCGAGCTCAGTGCCCCCCAGCACTTCCCCTGACATCGCTAACGTCCCTGAATGCTCCCATGGCCTCCGGGAAGTGTTCAACAAGGCCAAAGCTACATCTCTACCCCCGCACCGTCCGTACGACTGTGCCATTGATCTCCTCCCTGGAACTGCTCCACCCAAGGGTCACCTCTACTCACTGTCTCCTCCTGAAAGAAAATCCATGGAGGATTACATCAGGGACTTCCTGGCAGCTGGAATCATCCGCCCATCTTCTTCTCCTGCAGGTGCCGGGTTCTTCTTTGTGGGAAAGACAAGTCTCTTCGTCCATGCATTGATTATTTGAGGCCTGAATGACATCACGGTGAAGAACCCGTACCCTCTGCCTTTGCTCACCTCTGCTTTTGAGCTGCTCCAGGGATCCACGATTTTCACCAAACTGGACCTTAGAAATGCTTACCATCTAGTGCGCATACGAGAAGGCGATGAGTGGA
>CAAKHG010037888.1:0-12400 GCA_901007715.1 Dactylopterus volitans
CATGTGCCATAACCACCTCATCTCCCGGCTAAGTGCCTGTCCCACTTCATTTATGCCTGATACACGTCTGTGTTCCCCGGGACAATGGAGTCATTATAAATTAGGGTCAGTGGGGCTGCGAGCAGACGCACCGCCGTGCATCCCGATGTTTCTCATGGCCTTATGATTTATGTGTCACTCACACACTCACACACACACACACACACACACACTCACACACAGGAGGAGTGTGATCGCTCTATGGAAGCGAGCGAGCTGCTGACGCCTGCTCCTGACCGCTGTGAGGTTTTTCTTCTACATTAACATCATGTGCAGCGGCGCAAACTCCGTTCGGGAGCCACCGGGGTGTTTATGGCGCAGCGGCGACGGCGCGGCTGCCAGTCCGGCCCGGAGCTGAGGACCGCGGGTTTTAATATCGGCTCTTACCTCTTCAGGTGGGTTGATGGGGAACATGGAAACATGCCAGAGTTTGTAGTACAATGCTAATTTACAAAAACATCCTGTGCCACATTCAGAGTAATATAGAATATGAAGATCAGCCTTAACGGTGTAGGGACCCGTGGAGGTCTGGACTCCACCAGACCTCTGAAGGTGTTGCTGTGGCATCTGGCACCAAGATGTCAGCAGCAGATCCTTTAAGTCCTGGAGGTTGTGAGGTGGAGCCTCCATGGATCTGGACTTGTTGGTCCAGCTCATCCCACAGATGCTGGCTCTGATTGAGATCTGGGGAACCTGGAGGCCGAGTCAGCACCTTGAACTGGTTGTTGTGTTCCTCAAACGTTCCTGAAGCATTGTTGCTTTGTGGCAGGGAGCATTATCCTGCTGGAAGAGGCCACTGCCATCAGGGAATACCGTTTCCATGGAAGGGGGGACATGGTCTGCTACAATGCTTAGGTAGCTGCTACGTGTCAGAGGAACATCCACATGGATGGCAGGACCCAAGGTTCCCCAGCAGAACGTTGCCCAAAGCATCAGAAGATCAGTAACCTTTTGGCCGATTGAACAGCGAGAAAGTTACTGATCTTCTGAGAGTAGAAGACATCATCATCTGGATTTAACCCCCTTTTTTTTGTATATACATCATAAAGAGCTTCAGTTTGAAGAAGAAAAAGCAATTAATCGCGACTAATCACAGCAAATCCTGCCGTTAATTTTTTTTCTAACCGACCGACGGCACTGACATTTCTAACCGGCTCCCCTCTGAATACTAAACACTGAAACCACTCGATCAGCAGGATCTCACCGGCCTTGTGCTATTTTGCCGCTGAACTCGTTTCACTCATTCGCAAAAAAACCCGTCGTTTGTGGTGTTTAATTCATTTATATGTGGGAGGGATAAAAAAAAATGGGTAAGATTAGCTGTGAGAGCCAGAAAAAAAGGAAAAAGGTGCTCAAGAGGGTCGACAAACAAAGCAGGAACACGTTTTGAAAGCGAAGGCGTTTACTTTTTTTTTTTTTTTTTTTTTTTTATCGACGCAGTAAACACACGCTAACCGCTCACCGCGCGCTCACCGGCGCGGACGTAAAACGTATTTGTTCCACCTGCGGGGATCAGATCGCCGCTCGCGGTGCTCCGCGGGCACTTAACCACGCGTAGGTTTCTGGTTCTGCTCCCAAAGTTCTCCGCAGCAAAAAAAACAAAAAACAAAAAAAACCCACAGGGAACGTAACGGCTGTCCACCCGCCAGTGAACATCGGCTCGATTCTATTGGCCGGAGCCGATGCCCGCCTCTCTCTTAGCTCGTGAGCGCCGTTATCGCCGCCCGCCATACATGAATTCCCTGTTTACGCATGTTACATCCCTTGGGGGCCTTTGAGGGTCTTCCAGAGGGGCTCCGGTTTCATTTTTCCATAAATGCTCGTGAAAGGTGCTCAGGAACTCTTCACCTGCAAGAAATCTGCTCCAGCATTACCACGCTGACCTCAAAATCATATTCATAAATGTATATCTTCTTCTATCTCTTTGAGTTTTGGGGTTTTTTTTGTTTTTTTTCCCAGTAATTTTTCTTTTAATGTTTTACTCATTTTTTTCCCCCCTCAGGTCATTTCCTGCTAATTTATTCTGTTCTGGCTCGATTGCGAAGGAACTGCTGAACAAAAAGACAATTGGCAATTAAATGACGGCGTTTTCGCTTCATTTATTTCTGAACTGATGCGATCGAGGGTCTAATCGGTCATGCTGGATCTGATTTCATGTGTTTCATTTCTGGCTAAAGGCATCATAGAAGTTATGGACGCTTCTCATGGCGTCGGTGTTTGCGCTTCAATAAAGAATTCACAAAAACAAAGAACTAAAGAGGCAGAAAATAGATATGAAAAAATATAAAAAATAAGTTAGCCAGAATATTAAATATTAACAGGAACAAGGCTAAAACATTATGGGACATATTAAATAATCTAATTTAAAAAATGACTCCAGAAAATCAAGTTATGCTCAATATTTTATGGACGACACTGTTGTAGAGGACAATATGGATGATGTTGTTGATAGTTTTAATAACCGTTTTTTGTAGGTGTTGGGTTCAAACCAAAAAAAAAAAAATCGGTGTTGGGCGAGTTACAAGAACCTGAAGTGAGTTGGCGCCGCTCTCAACGTGCCATTGATGAGCTTAAGAAACATCCTGAGGCCCGCGAGTGTGAGTCCAAGAACTTATCCAAGGAAATTGATGAGCAGAAATCAGGACAAGCTGCAAATGAATCCCACGAGCAGATGGGACGATCTCCAGATTTTACGTAGGAGGAATAATCTTTTGATTAATGGACTCGGACCGGAAACATGGGGGAAACGCATTTGGAGAGCGCAGTGCTGCTGCTCACCACAAAAACCCACGCCGGACGCTCCTGGGGAAGCGGCTGACACGGAGTTTAGAGGTGACAGCGGGGGGCCAAGATCAGTGGCGATCGAGCTGCTGCATTAGCGGCAAACAGCGAGATCAGCCCTGAGGAACGCCTCCGCTCGCTGCCCCCGGGGGTGAGGAGGAGAAGAGCTGGGCTGCGACCTGCAGCCACGGAGGAGGAGGAGATAATGCTATCATCAGCCGTGATTGGCTAAATGTGAGGCCTACAGGAGCAGTGACAAAGCAGGGAGAAGACCAAGAAATCGATGTTTGTTACCGTGTTGGGCCATTCTAGCTGGGTAAGTAGAGTTCACGACATGTTACAGTTGAATTAAAAGTGAAAATATCAAGGTGCTTGCTGTCTCAGAAACACGTGTGGAGGACCCCAGTAGATCAGCAGCTGCTGGGACACTCAGACCAGCAACCAGGACGCCTGCAGGGACGCTTAAACCTGCGTCTGAAACTCCGTCCTTCCACCCTAACGAGTACGCAAAAACAGTATGTGAGATTTTTTTTAGTGAGTCCAAAACATGAGCATGTACACAATAGTACGCAGTATCCATACTCATTCAGGAGAAATGTATAAGTATGGACTGATGGACGCTAGCTAAGCAGAAACTCCCCACAATGCAATGCGGCGATGTTTGCTAGCTAAGGTAAGACGGTCGAGAGCGGAGCGGTGGCGCCGCTGCGTTGACAGGAGTGGTCACCGTGGTAACAACCATGGTAACAACATTCCCTCCCAACGGCAGGAAGTGCCGCGTGCGCTCTGAGTAGTACGTCCGAATTAATGCGTACTACTGATATTTACTCAAAAGTGTGCCCAACTTTTTGAGTATGTACTGCTAAGTGCGGCATTTCGGACGCAGCCCACCTTTCTTCTCCCATCCTGACGCTGGTTTGAACTTCAGCGGATCCTCTCGAACCAGGCCTGTGCGCCTGGATGCATCGAGCTGCTGCGATGTGATTGGCTGAGACACATGAACGAGCAGTTGCAGCAGGTGTACCCGACAGCGAGAGCACACACTGAGCTGTGCTCCCACCGGGCTTCGACTGGACCTGATGGTTCCCCACGCTGAGACTCTTTGATTGGAGGTCTAACTTGTGGACCAGTTTTTGTTGGCCGTGTCTGCGGACCCCCAGATGCAAATGTACAACGTTTAGAGGCGTTATTTTCTCTCCCAATGAAGGTAGCAGATATTGGTAAGGAAATGTTTGTCCTTGGCGGCTTCCATGTAGACGGGCTGTCAAATTAAGGCCCATCGAGAGGAAGCTGAGGAGCACGGCGCTCACCTCTAATCTAGCTCAGACGGGGAACAGGTCGACAAGAGGGGAAACATCTGCGTCTGCACTGCCCACACACTTATCTGTGCCTGTGGGGGTCAGGGATCACAATATTGTGTCCATACTTTGGGAAACTCATATTCCCAAAGTTGGCCCCAAAGTACCTCATAAGAGGGTCATGCGGAATGTTTTTTTTTCTTCTTTTTTTTGTGAAAATGATTTTGTTAGCCATCGAGAGAATGTTGAGTGGAACCAAGTGGTGGTTCTGACCGAGGCTGGGAAAGCTCTCGCGCTATTCGCCGAGCTTTTTGGAAAATTCACAGATCCCATAAAGCGGCAGCGGATTGATGGAGAACTCACGGAACGTGCGCAAGCAAAGAGCTGGAACGAGCGCCGATGGATTCCAGTGGAGCTGAGAAGCGGCAAAAGTTTTTATGTTAGACGAGAAACAAGGTTATCGAGTTTGATAGGAAAAAGAGAAAAAAAACATGAAAATGCCAAAATGAAATTTCAGGAGAGGAGGCAGTGATGGAAACACTTTCTTGGAAAAACCCTTAAGTGAAAATAATGGGCAGAGCCGAGAATAACAAGCTCTTTATTGAAGATAATGGAACCTTCTTGACAAAAGCGAGGGACATTGCAAACCATTTCAGTAATCATATTTTTTAGACAAGGTCGGTCGGTTGCCGAAGGAAATGGGTTCTCCTGATGGGGGCGGTGCGGCCAATCAGCTAATAACCAATTCTGTCATAAAAAAAAAACATTTTTAAATTTCAGTCTATAGACATTGAAAAGTTTGAAAAACTATTTGACGGCCTAAATAACGATAAACCAGCTTGCGTGGATAATCCGGACCGGTGGTTACTTAAACTTTTTTTGATTATCATATAATTACCAATATGTCATATTTTCAATGACTCTTAAAAAAGGCCAATTCCATGGTGTTTGTACTATTATGCAATTTTTCAGTTGATGATTTAGATCCTGGTTTCTCTTTGCGTGCTCAGCTCTGACACATAAATGACTAATTGTCAGCAAAATGATTGTTGGAACTGTTTTATCATGACTTTAGCGCGAACGTTGATGTCGCAGATATTTATCCAGCAGAATGCGGTCTGCGTTTTTTTTTTTTATGCTATTTTTTCCCCTCCGCTGATTATTTACAGTGCGGCGTCCCTCAGGGGAGCTACCTGGGCCCGTTACACTTCTCTGTATTTAACAAGGAGTTGCCTTGCAGGATGACATAACCGTGGCGCTACTTTATTCGCAGACTATGCAATGATTAAAAAAAAAAAACTCCTCCTAGTTGCTCGAAAGTGTAAACTACAAAACTGGATCAAAACTTCTCCACCTAGTATCACCCTGTGGTGATATTCGATATCCTTCCTCATGAAAGGTTAGAAGCTGTTGTAAAGGGTAAGGACGAGCTGTTTTTAAACGTTTGGACACCCTTCCTAGATTATATACCTGCCGATCCGAAAAATCTGCTATTGATGGGCAGACAGTTTTCTGGTTGGAATAAGACCTCCCCCAAAGTGAGGAACACAGAGTGTGATGGGCTGCTGATGACTGGTTACCCTCAATTCACTGGAAACAGACTATTTTTTTCATCATTATGTCATTATTATAATTGTCTTGATCAATTTGACACCTCTTACTCTGGATAGCAGTGAGTCTGATGGGTCGGCGTGGGGGGGGGGGGGGTCTTGTGTTCGTATTTTGTATTGTCTGCGGTTAAAAACAACAAAATGTGTTAAAAAAAAAAGACTATGCAATTTTTACATTTTACATCTGTGAGTGTCAAACTAAACTGTAACCATTAGTGGAGCGGATCTGTCAGCACAGACGTGGTCTGGATGCAGCAAAAACTGCTAGATTGCACATGTGTAGTCATGACAACCAGCCTTGTCGCTCAAAATCTTCCGAGGTTGAAAGGGTTCAAGAGGCAAATTTGATGGCTATGCAGGACCTGCACCAGTGAGGCTTCTTTTGAGGCCTTCTGCCTTTTGTTGGAAGGAGCATGGAGGCCTAACGATCCAGGTTTGGCTCCTGAAGTCGCTTTTGATGGACACTTGCAGCGGGACCTTCTGTAACGTCCCGGTGACTCATGGAAGCTGTTCAACTCAGCAGCTCTAGAAGGCACAAGAGCCTCCTGTTCAAGCAAGGGGGGGACTGAGTGGCAGCCTTCGGGGATCCAAAGCAGAGCTGTGACCCCTCACAGCAGGCCTGGGGTTATTCTCGACTGCTAGCCCTCCCCCTTCCTCCACCATTGCCATCACTTAACACCGGCAGCTATCAGGGGCCTCAGCGCCCTGCTGTTTATGGGCCAGCCTGTGATTTTAGCAGTCCTCAACTCGAGGGGGGCTCATCATGTTTCTCAAGTCCTGCTGTTCCATATATTGAGTGTGGCAGGCATGCCTTAGCCTGCTCCCTCGGGAGATTGGTTTGTGTCCATCAACTTGAGGAACACTTACTTTCTGGTTCCAATTGCGTCTCACCACAGGCGGTTTGCATTTTGCTGTCCGGGGCTGTCGTTTTTTTGTTTTTTTTTTAGTCTCTCGCTCTCCCCATGGGGGTTTCGTCAGGTGCATGGTGTTCCCTGAGGGTCCTGCCAAACCTTGAGGACTGGCTGATCTGAACACTCTCAAGGTCGCAGGTAGCCCAGAACACAGTGTCCTCTCTCACATGGCCCGGCTGGGTCTCACATGAGGTCCCTCTTGCAGCGATATCCCCTCCTTGTGAACTATGAGGGTCTGCCCAGCCCCTCAGCATCTGAACAACCTTCTTCAGTTCTTTCCCCTCTTCCATTGGATATCCAGTTTCTTCGTCAATTACACAAACCGACAGGGGCTTCATCAATCCTACCTTGAGCTAGCTGTCACAGGTGCAGGTTTCTTGGGCCCCATCCCTGACTGACCCCCAGGTTGGAGCACGGTGTGCCAGAACAGGGTCGTCTGGGAGCAGTGGTCTGTCAAGCTGGTGGGGCTCCTGGCCAAACTCATGGTTCTCAAGTACTTCCTCGGGGGGAAGCGTTTACTTGGCTGGTTAGATGACACTTTGGCGTAAATCTCATAAATCGTCACACTAACTAAGTCTGCACGGTTGCCGCGGGCACCCTGGGACTCGCCGACGCTCCTGCCGGTGGGCCTCTGATGGCCAGTGAGGACGTTGATCTTTCTGCCGTGCCGACTCCTCTTGGCTCGTTGGGACAGATCTCTCGCCCCATCAGATCTGGCATCCGCTGGACGTGGTACCCCGACTGAGTTCCTCTGGTTTTACGCTGTGAGGCGTGTTTCCAGGACCCCTCATGATGTTGCCAAGATCATCCATCCAGTGCCGAGACGAGCGTCAAGGCGCTCGGAGAACCACCTTGAGCTCGCAAGAAGGTTCTGCGCGAGATCCAGACGACACCAGAAGAAATCATGGATGATTCAGGGCTGACACGTGTTTTTTTTTTTGACACGTTGGCAGCTTTCGCCCCAGAAAACTTTATTTTGGAGCGCGGCGGGAACAATTTTGGGGGAACAATTTTGGGGGAACAATTTTGGGGCGCCTGCGCTCCCCCAGCCCGGCCCACAGTCAGGTGCAGGTCCCGGCTTTATGAAATCTGAAAGGAAAGCCAGCGCAGTTGTTGCCATTTGAGCTCCCATTCAGCTTTGATGTTGTTGTTTTTTTCTTCTCATTTCCAGCAGCAGGAGTGTCACCCCGGAGGGAAAAATAGCCGCCGCGCCGGAGCAGCCATGTTTTTAAAGCTTTGTTCGGCTTTGGACGCTGAAAGCTTCCCACTCTGCCCGCTGCCCTCTGCTGCCATTGTGTGAAAATGTCTCCTTTTGAACGGCGACAAAGAGCCTTAACTCTCCTCCGCCTGATACTCCCCTCCTCCTCTTCATCTCCTCTTCATCGCTCCTCCTCTTCTCCTCCTCTTCATCTCTCCTCCTCTTCACCTCCTCCACATTTCTCCTCCTCCTCTTCATCATCTCTCTTTCTCTTCATCCCCTCTTCATCTCTCCTCTTCTTCTCGTTGCTGGAAGGACTAGATCAGCACATGGGAACCAAAAGTCCGACCAAACCCCGTCTCCCATATGATGGTCATACACGTTTGTCTCTCTCCTTATTCTATATATACAGATTAAAAAATTATATATATTTGAAAACACCAGCCAGTTTTACCGTGGGAAACATGAATCCAGCCCATGATACAGACTTTATTCCACATAGAACGGATGCTAGATTTAACCCTTAATTTAAAACATTTTGTGCCATTCGGTTTTTGATTTCAGGCCATTTTTGGCTGTGCTGAATGAACGTAGCTCAAATTGGCCAGACGATATTCATTTTTTATTTTTTATTTCTTAGAATTGTCATCACAGTTCCTGATATTAGACGAAAGAGGCTAAGCTACAAAAAAAAAAAAAGAACCCAACATGTTTGTTGGGTGACAAAAAAATTATCTTTACATAAAGTAATGCAATCCTTTATGTTAAGATTTCTTTTTAAATTATTGATTTTTTTCATGCAGCAAAATTTCACACTTATTGCTGTATTCTGCGAGGGTGCCCTGCTAAATGATAAGTGTGTGTCACTATTGATGTTGAAAAATGAAAAATACATTTAATTTCTTGAAATACATTTTATGGAAACTGTTTTAGTTTTTTTTTTGTGATTAAAAAACAAACAAACTGGAACTTTATGTAAATTTATGTAAGACCAGTATGTGAGCCTACCGGCTGTTAAAGTATTAAAATCCCAAAAATATAATTAATATTTGAAATATATATTTCAGGTTGAAATTGTTTTAAAAGAACATTTAAAGCGGTAAAATAATAATATATGGTATTTTAACAGCATTTTTGGGGTGGTGACATATTTTATCGTTAGGATCTCGAGTGTGAGGTTTTTTTTTTTTTTCTATCTGACATTGTAGAAAAAAATAACATCACTTGAAAATCAATGATGCTGCCAATCACTGATCCATCTCAGGGCTTAATAATAACAATTAGCAAACTTGAAATGTTTTTTTATGGAAATTCCTTTTCTTGTTTTTTTTTGACTGTCATATTTAAAGTGAAGGAAAAAAATATTTTTTTTACAGCAGTTTTTTGGAAAAGTGACATTTTTTTTGTCATTGGGGACAAATGAATCAGAGCACGGATGGGGGAGGAGCTTAACTACATAATGCTGCTTTATACAAAATGGAACTGTAAAGAGTTTTGATGCGCTCAGAAAGGAGTATGGTTTCAGGAACAGAGATTTCTTCAGGAACTTACGAATAAAGCGTTGGTTGAACGAAATTAATGACGGCAATATACTGAAAATATTAATCTCAACCTATAAATCTCAGAGTGGGTGCCGATTATATCGAAACTATCTCAAGGGTCTCCAAGACTCCTTAAATTTGACTACTTTACTAATATAAAAACTACAATTTCCTAAAATGTTTAAAAGTTAAATTAAACATTTTTAGTGACATCGTATAGAAACTGGCTTTTGAGGAATTCACGGAATATGAAGTGATAATAAAAAAACTTTAAATTACAAAGATAACACAAGAAAAGAACCTCGCAACCTTTTGCCCCACGCATGCGTGTAAGGGTAAAAGTGCAAAGGGCGGCTGGGCAGGTTACGAGCAGAGCGTCGTATATTTGTACACAAAAGAGTGTATGTATAAGACTTCTGATTCCGTATGTTCCTCCAAAATAAAAAAATAAAATAATAATAAAACAAGAAAACAGGAATCTTGCCTCCAAATCCACAATCATTATGGAACTGTAAAGTATGAGGTTTACACGCCCACCTGCGTGAGAGCGCTCTAATTAATGATTGTTTACACAGCATATGTATAGGTGCGCCTTAATTGGCAGCAGTCTAACGGATGCTGGTTTACATAGGTCGCATTTGTAAAGCTGCGCCGTGGCAACAGTCTAACTAATGAAGATTTACATGCTGATTAGCATTTGCGCCTTGTGGCAAAAAAAAAACAAAAAAAAAACCAAAAGCCTGGTGTCAGTTTGCTCGCAGGCCAGACGCCCCTCCTGCCCTCCTGTGCACGGAGCGCTCGGGGCCTGATTCATCTGCCACTTCGGCTTCATGAGGTAAATTTTCCACCGGCCACGTGTGCGTCAAGTGTTGCCCCGGCAACCCCCCGGACTCCAACACCAACCAGCTCTCAGCGGCGTGCTCGCTCCCGGTAAATGCAGCCGCGAGTAGCCGCGAGTGAGTAAATTGCCTTATCGTTTATCTCCAGGCTACTGAAATGACGCAGAAAAAATACACTTATAGACACTTCGACTGGACGAGTGTGTCTGATGAAAATTTACAGCCCCAATAACAATCATTCAAACATGTCAACACCTCTCTCACACACATTCAATCACAATTCAACATAAAACTCCTCCTGAAGGGAGAATTGATTGCAGGGCTGTTGTATTATACTTTATGGTGGACATGCAGTGGTCGTAATGTTATGGCTGATCAGTTTATAATCCGACTGATCGAAATCTTGCACACCTGAAATCCCACAGGTCCACCTAAATAAACATCAGCGGCGAAGCCTCAGGTGTGAAGTAAAGCTGCTGCTTGGATGACACAGTTCAATTTTTCAGTGAAAAACTAGTGATGGGACACAAAAAAAGAAAAAAAAAGAGATTAATTAGGCCTTGAAATCAATTGATTGTGCTAATAGTCATATTTGACGCAATGAGCAGTTGTTTAATTCAGATACATTTTTGGTTGACTGCTGAGTCAGTGGACATTTATGTGAACTTGAACAAAATAAACTGAATCAAAAATGTTTGTTTTCCATCCGTCTGCTACATTCACAAACAGCGCAAGAGTGCAAAGTGCGTTTATAATTATATTTGACATTTTAAATGACTTTTTGTAAACTTAAATACTTGTCAGTGTCTTGAAAACATGCATGTTATATATTTATTTCCCCGACCATTAAAAAATAGGGTCAACAGAACATCTTTGGCACAAGTAAACGCACCAACAGATGAAAATAAAGAGCCACCTTGTGTATTTTTGGGCCCTGGACCGCCATTGGTGGATTGTGGGCTGGTGACGCCGCCGGCACTGCAGATGCTAACGTTAGCGCTGGTGTCTGCGCGGACGCTAACGTTAGCGCTGATTTTGTGCGGATGCTATGGTTAGCACTGGTGTTGTGTGGACGCTAACGTTGGCGGTGTTGTTGCGCAGACGCTAACGTTAGCGCTGATTTTGTGCGGATGCTATTGTTAGCGCTTGTGTCGCGCGGATGCTAACGTTAGCGCTAACGTTAGCACTTGTGTCGCGTGGACGCTAACGTTAGCGGTGGTGTCCGCGCGGACGCTAACGTTAGCGCTGGTGTCCGCGCGGACGCTAACGTTAGCGCTGGTGTCTGCCGCTGCAGCAGGATCTGCACTCAGGTGATAAGAAAAGTCTTTGTTGTGCAACATGAACCAGGCTTCTATCGGAAAGTTTATTAGAAATAAAGCCACTGATCTCGGCGCCGTCGTCTTCCAGCATGTCGCTAAACAAGCTTTCTGGCGCGCCGACGTCGCTCCCTGCATCGCGTGCATCGGTGTTACCGGCGCGCAACAAATTAGGCAACTGAGAAAGGTCCCATGTTGCCACAGAAAAGTGCGATTAAATGCGTTATTTGATTTTATTCTGTGATTAAATAATAAAAATGTCCCACGCCTTGTAAAATACTCGTCAAAACCGTCTTCTCCAGTAATCTGGACGACAGCTGCGGTATCGTCATCAGACGTTTCAAGTTTCAAAACAAACGGGGGGGCGGCGTCGTTATCGCAGTAGATTACAGGCCGGACACAGATTGACGAGCCATGTAACTTCCCTTCCTGCTGTACTTATCCCCTTTTTCCGCGTCGGCCGTCCGTCGGACTTCCTCGTACTTCCTCCCGCAGCCTCTCCGGGCCGCTTGTGCCACGATCGGCGGCTCCTCCTGCAAGAGTAAATGTTTATCTCTCCCCCGAGGGAGCGCTTTATCCCTCCATCATCTCGCTGTCGAAAAACCCGCCGCGTGAACCTCCCCAGCTGCCTCGCACGCCGCGCGCAGACGGAGGAGAAGAAGAAGAAGAAGAGGAAGGAGAAGAAGAAGAATCGCCGCTAACAAAATAAAAATAAAAAAAAGAGTCGACCCGGGTGAAAAATACACAGATTAAGGTGACAAAGGAGTTGAGAGAGCTGGGAGGTGCGTGAGGAAGATGCACGATGACGAGCCGCCCGCCACCCAGAGAGACGTGGGAGGTCTGATTTATTCCTGTCCAGTCTGTGCG
>CAAKHG010037890.1:0-12404 GCA_901007715.1 Dactylopterus volitans
CACACACACACACACACGTCTTATGTTTTGCGCTCCCCCAATTTTGATTGGTTGCTGCAGCTCCAGATCAATGTCAGTCTATGAAACACAGCCTTTGTCTTCTCTCACAGTGGCCACTTTCATTCAGGAGGAGCATGTAGGTCTGTTGTTGTCTTTCAGTATTTTCTCCCAGTTGATCATCACTGTTGTGCCTCGTCGGCAGAGAACACATTGGCTGTCCCACAATCCGCCCGTTGTGTCTCCTCTGAGGGAAATCAGTGTTTGAGTGGGCAGAAAATAAAATGAAACCAGCTACTGTATTCGGTGATCGACCACAATTTGCGCACTGCTGATTGTTGCGACTCAGCAGTGTCACGACTGTGGTTTTGTGAGGAATCGAGGGGGCAAACGCGGTGTTGCGTTGATTTATTGTTTTCCACTCTGGCTGTGAAGCACACGTCATCATCAGCTCTCATCATAAGACTCCACCGCGGCTTCCCTCAGTAACTTCCTTTGGCTTTATCAATTCGCGGGCCTTGAAAATATCGCCTATGTCGACACTCCAGCTCCGCTGCCTGTCCACTGAAATTTTAAAAAAAGCAATCCAGAGGTAAAGCTTTGTAATGCCAATGTAAATGCGATGTAGTGTTATTTTCGGTTAAAATGTGACTAGCGTACACACTGCACACGCGACGGAAGTGTAAAACCCTGTTGTTTGTGCATCTTCGTCACGGGGAGCAATGTGAAATGCCCCTTTCCTCTTTCCTGTTCATCACCCGAGGAGCTATTGTTATCTTCTGCTGTGTTTGTGAGGACAGGAAGCACAAGTCAAGTCTCTTATATGAATCATGCTGAGCTACACTGAAGGTTTTTTTTTTTTTTTTTTTTTCTGGTTAATGGTCCGTTATTTATTTATTTATTTATTTGGTTGTTTTGGAGCGTCTGCTCATTGAAATACTGTGTAAAGTTAGAGCGCCCGATTCACTTCCAGAGAAGCAAGCGTCATCTCCTCTCACCCGCTAAACCAACTTTCACGCCACATGCTTTGATTTATTTGTAATTTGGTAGCAGACTAGTAGGGTTTTTTTTTTTAATTCAAACAGTCCAGAAAGCTGTAACACAGCTTTGTCTTTAACGAATTTATGATGTAAGTGGAGCGCTTGTGATGTCGGCAGACGCGGGCGGTGGAAGGGCCATTCCCATTCATTTCGGTGCGCGTCAACTCGACGCCATCCTGTCCTTTGCTGCCCTCTTCAGGATGATGTTAAATGAATCCCTAAGAAGAGAGAAACGCTGCCTAACACGTATTCTTGGATAACTAAATCAGTGCATTAATTAAAAAAAAAAAAAAAGTAAAAACATAATCTACATTTCTCATTTTGTGTTTTGACAGTGGTGACTGGTGGGCGGTTAGTGAGTGGAATACTTGTTTTTTTTTATCAGCACTTTACTAATCCTGTTATACTTAAGAGAGGCCATCATTTCTACTTCCTAAGTTTAGATGTACTTTTAGATCTGGTACTTTGATATATTTCACAGGTCCAACTTTACGACATTCGCTCAAGTAAATTCTCTGAACTTTCACTTCAGTAAATCATCCACATTCGATGTCAATTCAAGCTAAGTGCTGATCCACATATGACAACAATTATCCCCCATGGCAGTAGTGTCCAAGCAGTTGTCGGTCTAAGCAGTATAACTCTGTAAATATCCGCGGTCTATTTGGGTATTCTGGCAGCATCTAATTTAGTATAAAATATTGTCATAACATAATATTGGCTTTTGTTTGTGGCAAAATACTGAACAGGGCTAACAAACAATCAGGCTGACCAAGTCATTTCCTGAAATTTCGATGATCAAAAACCGGGAAAATGCCAGGAAAACTTCATAAAAAGTTTTCGAGACCACGGCCAGAAAAAATGAACATTAAATCACGTCCACCGAGCTGTGAACTGTTTCCAGATGAAAATTCCAGCTGTTAACGCAGCTGGAGAGATATCAATTTTAAATATACAGGAAACTAGAGTTACCGCCCCCGGTTGTACGCCTCCATGGATTCTGTGAAATGTTGAGGAGCTGAAAGGTGTCATCACTTCATAATTTATGAGACGCATTAGACATTTGTCCAAAATGTTACCGCAATCAGCATGCGACCAGTGCCAGTGATGTCACAATGACTTTTAACCTTTGAACACCAAACTCTGATCAAATCATCCTTGAGCCCAAACTGGCATCTGTGCCAAACCGGAAGAAATGACCTCCAGACATGCCTGAGATATTCATGAGACAAATGTATCAGTTGATCCTTGAGCTTGAATTAACATGCAGCAGTTTTTTTTTTGGAGGCCTTCCCTCCCTTTGCATTCCTGAGATACCGTGTTCGCAAAACAAGGACAGATTTGAGGTTGCGGTGACACCGACCTTTGACCTTCGGTCCACCAAACTCTAATCGGTTCATCCTGAGCTCAAGTTGACCTTTTGAAGACGTTCCTCCCAGGCATTCCGGCAACATCCTTCCACAAGAATGGGACGGACGCACGGACTTACATACATACGGACGGACCCAAAAAGCGTAACGCCTCTTCTGTTCGGCCAAAACACACACATTTGTCATGAAAGTCACAGTTACGTTAGAATTTAAAGCTCAGTATTCCATCTGATTTGTTTAGCAGATTTGGCTGCGTCAAAGCGGATTTGACTGTAAGCGAATCTGTTTATGATCATCAGGATGTTTTGCTCACTGACATTTTTTGTAAAAAGGTTATCTCAGTTTTGAAATTTATTTGTTTTTATTTTGTTTCATTCAGACTGAACATAGAGTGTGTTTTTATTCTAATATTGCAGGGTCTTTTGAAAGACTCAAAAACAGCAGAAAACATAGTGTGGTGCAGTGGTTTGTCCTTGAATGAATAGATCATATTTAAAGACAAATGAATTGATCAAGTTTGCCATGAACTGGGGAAAAAAAATGGGCTAATGTGTGAGCTAAATTGACAGATTTTTTTGGTTTATTTCAGCCATTTGGGAGCACAAATTAGTTTCAACTGTCGTCTTTCCGGCAAAGCCTTATATTAATTTTCATTTTAGGATTTAATGCGTCTAGTTTTTGTTTTTTCCTCAGTTTCAATTAACACGAACAGTCTTACTTCTCATGCGTCACTTGATCCTCATGGGTGTGTTTTTTTGGGCAGACCAGAAATAATGGCACCATTGTTACTATGGGAACAAAGAACAACATTGTCTAGCGCTTTTAGGGAACAATAATCACTCAGCAAGTGAGCATGATAAATTATGACAGCAAAAACAGTGTTTAATATACACTTTTAATTTTCATCAAATTATTGTAATCAAAATTGAAAAGGTCCTTTACAAATACAGGATAGATGTGTTCATACAAATCAGCACTGTTACATAAATACAACAGACTCTTTTAATACAGACACACAATTTGTATTTATCAACAAAAAGCACATGTCATTTGACATAAACAGTCATAGGACTACAAAGGTCAAATTACTCACATTGACATATACTCATTCTTTTCTTTTTCCATCCCTTGTATGCGCGTGTATGCATAGGCTTTTGTTTACTGCGGCGTGTTCAGTGCATGTGTGTGTACTTGCGCGCGTTCTCTACATTAGTGTCTATATCTCATCTGGGGCCGAGCTTTAAGGCGCCCTTGGGAGACGAGAGGTTCTTCTTGCCGTTGTGATGCTTCATTTTCAGGTTTTTTGGTGCCACTTTCAAGTAAAAATGAAGCTGTCGGGGAGGAGGGTGGGAGGGGGGGGGAGAAATGGTGAGGAAGAGGAGGGCGTGAGTGATGGAGTTAGAGAACATTTACAGCCAGCAAACGCGTCTACAGACTCGCAAAAAAGACGATGATGGCGTCTATGCTAGAGTTAAGAAAAAAGAAGTTGGCTGGGTTTATAAAAGTTCACCGACCTCTCGCCACTTACAAAGTAACTATGACATTGTGGATCAGCACACAGACACACACCTGAATAGCCTCAGCAGGCCCCACCGTGACAGTGCTGGTGGAGGGGAGGTAACCCGGGGCAGAGGCCGTCACGGTGTAGGTGCCCGGTAACAGCAGGCGGAAATAGTCGCCATCCACTCCTGGAACAGCGTACACGAAGGAAAACATCTCAACAGTCATTTTCAAATCTACAATCGCAGTGTAGAGGACACCGGGGGTGGGCAGAAGTGAACCGTGCACTTCCACAAATGGCCACAAGAGGGAGACAATTCCAATCAGGAGATCCACAGCGCTCCGCTTCTTCATAACAATGTCAGTACTCTTCAGCTGCAGCTCCGAGAATAGATCTCCCATTTTAAATTTAAACGTTTTTTAAAAAATCATTACGTAAAAAAACTTTTTTTAAAAAAGAGAAAATTCTACATCACATACTTCTTTTTGAAATGAATCTTATTTTGCGGTGAATCGTAATAGAGGTCATTTTCGGGCAGACAACACGCTTTACACACCGTGACACATCGAGACCCGGCAGTTCCCTCATGAGCAAGCAGTTGGTGACAGTGGCAAGAAAACCGCACTCAAGATGGTTGGAAATCTGTCTACAGCACACACACACACACACACACACACGCACGCACGCACGCACGCATGCACGCATGCACACACACACACACACGCACGCACGCACGCACGCACGCACACGCACGGCTCTCTCACCGCTGGTCACGTCATGGGTGATGCCCGACACCGAGATCTCCGCTTTGCCGATGGGATTGTTGTTTTCATCATACACCATGCCTTTTATCCCATGATGCACCTGGAAGAAGAGAGACCTCGTTGCTTTTAAACGGTTGTGCGTGTTTTTGTTATATTGTGTGCCGAGTTTTTTGGGGGGGTTCTTTGACAAATCCTCTTGGTAATTTCATCACAGATCACGGCGGTGAAAAATCTGTGCCACCATAAATGTAATGTCCAATATGTGAATGTAGGAGAATTATAGGATAAAAAAAAAAGATCAATGTGACCCCAGGGAGCTGTGTGTTTGAATGCTGCGGCGCAATACTGGATTAGTTTCCAAAGCATTCCCCGAAAATATTAGACCTCACTGTATCACCCTTCCTCAGTCCATAAAAACAGAGCCGCTTCTGCTGGTCCTTTCAGCGCGGTCTGTTTAGTCAGAACTCTGGAAAAATTAATGCATATCTGAGCTCTCCCTTAAGACGTAAAAACTGCGAGTGGTATTTTTCTCCGAGAGGTTTAAGGGACAATTTGTCTTCAAAACAAAGCCTCTCTTCATGCTTGTTGGAAGGTAAAAGTCAGTTCACTTGTATTACACCGAATCCTGCGCAGCTCATTTCGAGTCATTTTCATCCAAGGAATCATGGCCAATATTTGCAGGGAGCCAGGGAACAGGACCCTCGACTCTCGGTAGTGAAAGAGTGTGTGTGTGTGTGTATGTGTGTGTGTGTGCGCGCGTGTGCGTGCGCTCTGACCTCTTCCAAGTATGAGACCAGTGCTTCTCGGTTGCCCAGCCATTCTCGGGGCAGTGCAGATGCTGGAGGGAACTTATCACAGCTCAGCTCCAAGGTGATCTCAAAACAGTTGGTGTACAAGTAGTTGAAGTCTTGCATGCCTGCATCACACACAGGTATGGAGCCAAATGGATATGAAGTGTTATTAAGTGGAATTAAGCTCTCAAAAAAAAAAAACCCACTGCAATCCTGATGAGCGAGAACCTGCAGGCTAAGCAATTAGTACTATTATTGTTAGTATTTTACGGTTTTCATGAGCAGCAACAACATCTTTAAGTGGACTCTCTTTGTTTTTTCAACATTCACGGCCCAAGTTTGAACGTAACCTCTGACATAGCGCTTGGAGCTAAATGAATTGTCAAGATAAATATAGCACGCGCTTTCTAAATGTGACAGCGGGCGTTTTCACCCAGCTGAAAAGCTTGCATGACTCGACAGATTTCGCATTCCAGACCAGCCCAGACCGGGACTTGCGCATCAAACGGCCGGGTATTGTTATTGTTGCAGTCATGGATTAACCCAGCTGAAAACTGAACCCCGGACCGTTTGAACGTGATGGACTCCAGCTACCGAGCATTCTGCGGTCAAATTATTGCTGCGAATGATTCTACATCCGCGCTTGTCTCTCAACCCATAAACCAAACCAGGGCCTGTGAAGCCTCTGACTGCCCTGCCGGCGGCCAAGCTTTTGTGAGCTTTCGATATCTTGCATGTTATGCGAGTGCCAGAATGCTTAGAGGGTCTGCTATTAGGGTCAGGTTTCATGTTATATTATTTATTGGCCTCGGCCACCTGAAGGACGTCGCCGCTGCAAGAGAGGCCCCGCTGTTTTTGCTCTCTGCGCAACTGAAAGAGAACAAGTCAATAACAATGATAATAATAATAATAATAACGCTCCAATTTCCCCTTTCCTTGGTTTTGAGAGTCAATAGCAATCCGCAGGAAACCGATATGGCGTGGAGAGATAGATAAAGCCATGTTCAAAGGACGATGATGAGCTGGATTTATAAGCCAAAGTTGCTGGGCTTCCAGTAGCCGAGTCAGGAATTCCCTTTCCGGCCTCCACTTATAGTTGCCCAATTTGCAACTCGAGACACAAGGAATTGGAGCCGAGAGCAAATGCCCGTGACTGCGACGTTTACGACTGCTCAATAATACTTGGACTACAAACGTACAGCGGGACGCCCTCCGGTCCCAAAAGCTCGACCCTCGCCGGGCACCCAGCGGCCACGCAGCATTTCAAACACCGTCGAGGGCCGATGCATCAAGAGAGGGGGGGCGATCGCGTGGATTAAACGGGTCCGAGTGTGCTAGGGACAGTCACAGCTAAGCGAGCTGCTCCTGTGGCCCGCTGTTAATTTGTGAAGAGCCGGTCTGAGGGGGGTCGGTGGAGGTGCAGCTGTGGGTGAAGAAGTCAAAAGGGGGGGCGGGGACCAGCCCCTGGGGGAGAGGGGTGTCAGAGGGTTCATGACGACACCGGGAAAGCCACTCGCAGCATGCCGCTCACGCCGAGCCGCTATTCGCGCACGTGGGCTGGTCTTTCTTTAGCCGCAGGAGCGATGACGGAAGCCCTCCAACACGTCGAGATTGTACTTGCAACGGAACGACCTCAGTGTTCTTTTGTTTTAACGCAAAAGGGGAAGGAAGTCAGCAGTGGGCGTACGGTGCTGGAATAAAACCTTCACCTCCCTCTTGGCTCTTGGCTACAGGCACCTTGTCATGACTTTCCATAAATTACTTACAGGAAATGCTGCATATCTGGAGCGTATGACAATGCACACTGCTCTAGATTTTTTTTTTTTTTTCTTTTTCACAAAGTCATTGTGTATTTAACGGGGCTTTCCAAAGAGACCCTCATGAAACCAGATCATATTATGGTTGAATATGTGTTTAGATGCCTTTCACGAGTATTTAAGCGCCATAGAAATCTGATCCAGCATATAAATTAATAAATAATTGGGTCTATTCATATGTTTTGTCTGTTATTCAAAGGTTGTCATTAGCGAAAGTCAAGAGTCATTTCTTCCTTCCTTCCTCTCTTTGGCAAATTTGCTGGCAGTGTTACGCTTCTTTCCCGGTAAATTCACTTGAAATGATCAGGGGGGGAAAAATCATCAGAAAATTCCGGGGAGAAAATGCAATGACAAGGAAATCATTTTTCTAAACACTCAGTTGATATATCTAAATGTCAGATATTGATACTTTGAAAGATTTTCTGTCTCTAAAGTAAGGGACATTTTAAAATAGAAGGGAAATTATTCATCATTTGACCTTGGTAGAACCCAAAGACACTCACATTGAGAACCCCCGTTACACCGGATGCTGGCGCATCCTTGATTATTATTCAAGACATTTAACGGAAAGTCTGGATATCAGTTGGCATCGATAGAACATGGTACAAATACGCCTAAAAGACATCGCGAAGAGGAGGATGCGCAGATACGAGCCAGGAAAGAACACAACAACCCCGCTTAACTCGGGAAAGATATTTTCATGCTCCCTACAAGCGATAAGTGCTAAATATTTTCAAAATATTCAGTCAAAGCAGCAGACATCCCCAGATGACCTTGCTGTTGACTGGTAATGGCGGGTTGAAGCTCGGCTGTGATTGGTGTTGAGTTTAGACGGCGAACTGGGAGGGAATTATTAACACCGTAACAAAATCAGGGAGTACATGGAGTTTTCATGATTTTTGTGTTTTTAGCATCTGCCCGCCGGGGGGGGGGGAAAGGATTTCCAATCCTTTTTGTGTCTGTTTGTTTTCCGCCTTCCGACACCACAAAGGAATTAAATGCACGATGGTCCTGTAATTACAATGTCAGTCAGCCGAGGCCACTGTTGCTTTGATTTAAAAAGGGATATTATCGACCACTAAGGTGTGGGATTTGGTGCGGATCCTGATGGTTTCAGCTGAGGTGATGTCGTGTCGTGGTGAAGTGGGTTCTTGGTCATGCCACGTCTGCAGTCTTTCTCCTTTTTTTTTTTCTTTTCTTTTTAAATTTTAGCACCACAAAGGAGCAGAAGTTGAGCTTACCTTTAGACAAGGAGTACCAGCTGGCCCCGTTCGTTATCCCCTCATCAAAGTAGTCGCCACAGTTCCAGCCCTTGTGCATCCAGCTGTGGGCGTACGAGTAGGTCCTCGCCAACTGACATCGCGCGCGCACACACACACACACAATCACACACAAAATTCAATTGTGTTCGATATGCTCAGTCGCGTTTAACAGGCGGTGACGAGATCAGACGAGTGTGACATCGCCACGGCGAAAAACGCAAACCTGCCACACACGTTTCTGAAAATCTTGTCGTCCGGCGTGGCTGCGTAGGTGGTCCTCCCTCGAATGCGGGCGTCTCTCGACTTGTCGAACGGGTAATTGGCCACCACAGCTCCTCCGTGGAGGTTGGCCGACAGGACGAAGTTGTAGTTTTGCATCCATTTGATGACCGCCAAGGTCTCTGGCTCAACCTGCCGGAGATATTCAGCGATGAAGCGTCTTATGACTGGCAAGTCTGATGTTAAGGTCGAAGTTTTGGCACAAGAACCTGCCTTTTTGATGCCGTCTCGTTATGCACATGCCGCAGTGTCTCATTTTAAAGGATCACGCCAAGGCTACGACATCATCTCAGACTCATACCAAACATCATCAGTGGACTGAAGACCTCTGGTTTTCCTTTCACCCAGAACCACTGGCCTCTCTGCTTGGCGAGTTACCTGGACACATCCACGTTTTTTTTTTTTCTTTCTCCATTTTTAGCAGCTTTTCACCTTTTCAACAGGTTCACATTTAAGCACCAAGGATTAAACACTCCTCTGCCTTTCTCAAGCCTTTGAAAAATAATCCCATCTTCCTCCTCAACTACTGCAACATGTGTCATTTCATGTGGAGTCTTGCAACCTCCAAAGAGGTGGTTATGGTTTCACCCATGTCTGCTTATTTGAGCTAAATTTTGTGGAGAGGTGGGGCAGGAGCCAAGGAGGAATCTATGAAATTTTGGGGCTGATCCATCAAACTTTGCCAAATCCTGTATTATTATTTTTCATTCTTTTACACTGGTACTGGTGGAGCTCTTAGCAATCTTTGGGATTAAGCAAATAATCTACCAGGCTGTTTTCCATGAAACTTGTTTTTAGGTGTGCTGCACTGGAGCCTGCCCGTTAAAATTTTGGAGCAGATCTGTGAATTTTCCTCAGGAAATAGGCCTAACTACATGGACCTTGGCGGAGGTTTTGAGCTCCTCAGTCCCCCTCTCGGTCTTTGTGAACCAGACATGAAAGCGTTTGTTTAAAGCCTTCCTTTTTTTTGTGTCTGAAATTCAAGGTGAAAGATGAGTTAACAAGATGATGCAGGGTTCTAGCAAAGGCTGCCAAGATGGAAACAACAACCTCTATAGCAACGCTTTCAGCACGCAAACACTGCTGAACGTGTTATCTCTAATCCCAAGACTGTTTCAGCAGTAACTTGAAGCTGTCTTTTCTGCATCTCCTTCCCCTGGACGGAGATTAGCGCAACACTGCAGACATTTTAAACCTCTAAATTCCTTTTAATGCTGTCATTTGTTTTCTCAGTCAGTCCTCACTACGCATACAGACTCCTAACAGTATTTCACGCATGAAGACGAGAGGTAATTCTTCCCCTTGAATGAGGTATGTGGGACAATAAACACAGTCTGGCTGTGTCATTTGTCTGCGAATACTCAGGCCTATCAGAGCCCACTGTCCTTGAACACAGCAGTGGCAACCAAGAAGTCAGTTTGGTTGTCCGGGGAGGTATTTATTATCCGTGGATCTTTATATACACCCATACATGCTTTGAAGCTGACACCGGAGTGTAAGGTGACACATCACACACACAGACACACATGTAACATTAAAAGCGTTTAAAAAAAAGCTTATCTCAACCCAGAAAGAGGATATTCTCTCATCTTAATAAATGGGGAAAAAAAAAAATGTGTAAGATCGACACCATGGATTACTCAGTGGTTCCCGGTTCAAAGTTACTTTTCAGAAGAGGGTTGTATGCAATAGACCAATCAGCTGTCAGCAGACAGCTCTTGCAACATCCGGAGGTGGGCCTGAGTCAGAGGCTGGCTAAATGTGGTATTTCTAAGAACTGACACTGGTGTTAGTTGGTAGTTGGTTAGCAAAAAAAAAAAAAAACAGAAACAATTGTTGCCATTGTGGAACTTATTCCTGAAAACTGCATCTCCACCGAGAGCCAGAGCCTTTAACGTGTGCCGGTCCCATTTGGTTTCAAAATTTGAAAAATTATGGAATCTAAAGTCAAATGAAAAACAACGAGAAAAAAAAAGCCTTAATTATTTAATGCAACTTCAGATGTATTGATATCGTTCATTTGTCTATAAGATAAACATAAAACAATAGAGTATTAGCGTAGCTTGGCTTAGCTTAGCCAAGTCGAACAGCTAGATGGGAAATCGTGGAAAACGGCTAGGGTTGTTTCACAGAGTGACACAAATAATGTACCAGCACGCAAAAAAGTTCACAAATGAACGACTCATATCTTGTTTAATAGGGGAAACTATGAAAAAACTACGCATCTTTGTGCTAATCTCCAGTCACCCGCATGCTGGCTATAGCCCTAGGTCTATTAAGCAGACAAATCGAAGTGGTACTGATCTTCTCATGCGACACAAATGATTGTGCTCATTTTCCAACTATTCTTTTGAGAAACATATGTCCACATTTTTTAACAGGCACATTAGCTTGCCTAACATGCCCAGACGCTTATTTCTTGGCAAGTTTTGCTTATTTTGCGGCACTGTCTCTTTTAATTCAACTGAATTTTGAAGGCGATAACGTGGCATGAGCCTCAAAGCTTTTGTGACTTTGAAAAACATCATCTGAGCGAACGCAATTCTGAGCCGCATGAAAGACGCATCTGCAGCAGCGGCACAGTTGCTCTTTTGTCTTTGGCTTTCAGGAGGCGGTCATGAGGACGGCAGCCGGCCTTGCGCCTGAAAGTATGTTTTACTCAAGGACCAAGTAAATACCTAAAATATGTGCATCCTGTTGCTAGGAAACAAAACACTTGCAAGATGAAGCAATGGGGAAAGGAGCACCTGCTGCTTTTCAGAAAAGAAAATCAAATCAGTTATTGCATTTCTTTGCAAGCAGCCTCACACCGCTGATCTGAACCGTACTAACTAGATATTTTATCTATTTATTGAGGGTTATCTTTTTCTTTAGTTCCACATTATTTGCGATGGACCTGCAGCCGCATGCCTGCTCCTCTCATATATCTCGCCAAACTCGTGCTTGAGCACGGCTTTTCAATAGCCTCACCGCAGCGGCAGTCTAGTATTTGTTTTCTTCGAGGAAAGTCAGAGTTTGTTCATTTGAAATGCGGAGACTTGGCCATGAATGAGCGCTTTTCAGCGGCGTCAAAGGTTGGTGCGCTATGAGTCAAGCAGTATTTTCTAGGTAGCGGGTAACACTTGGCTTCTGAAACCGCAGAGCGGGTCAGTTCACACTCTCATGGTGGTGACAAGAAGACAGAAATGTTTAGCTGTCGCTGAAAATCTTCATGCGCAGTATATGTAGTGGCCTCCACTGCCTAGGTCAACTGGTTTTCAGGTCAAGGTTTCCAACAAACGGGCCAAAACATCCACAATCCACCAAATCACCAATTTACCAAAATAGGCCAAAATAGCCAAACGCACCGTAAACTCCTCGTCACTGCCAGACGTCACCGTCTAATACTGTTTGCCTCCCTCAACCAGCAACACCTGAGTGTTGGATATGGGGTCCCCCTTTTTTTTTTCCTCTCTCATCTCGCCTTGTCTCGTTTTCTTCCGCTTACCCGGGGGTCTGGGTCGCAGGGGCAGCCGTGGCCAGTCCGGGACGAGACTAGCCACCTCCAGGAGGAGAGGAAACAAACATTTTACTTTGAAACAAG
>CAAKHG010037894.1:0-17903 GCA_901007715.1 Dactylopterus volitans
TGCGCAGACAATAGCGATGCGCGTTCCTCGCTGTGGTTTGTGCATAACAGCGCATGACTGTCTTTGTTTGGCTGATGGGTTTCAGTTGACGTGTGGACCTCGTGGTTTTTCTAGCCCAGCCCGCCGCCTCCATCGGTGGCCCGTTCCCTTCACCGGTAGGACATGAGCAGAGCGTTCCATCTCCTGCCCCCCCGACCCCCCCGGCCCCTCCACCTCTGGCTGCTTTAGGTGTCGTGCTTTTGCTCTCACTGTCCGTCCCAATCACACAATCTCTAGATCAGCGTGCCAGATTTCTCGGAAGTAGTTTGCCTTGCACCTTACATAACTGGGAAATTCCTTTACGCTTATGTTTCTGATTATGCTGTTATGGAGGTAGAACCTGAGGGAGGCGGGGGTGGGCTGCGGGGGGGCTCAGAAACACAATATGCGCTGTATGTTCCAGATTTTGGAAAACGCACAACCTCCAGCAGCCTGAGACTTTTTTTTTTATTCCCCCATCACTCACTCTCAACTCTTCCTTTCAACCCTAACTTCCCTTCACACAATACTGATCTCTGTGATCATGCAATGTAATCAAATCATTTTCCTTTCATCCCTTCGGAATGTGCTCGGCGTTTTCCTCTGACCTGTCGGCCCACTCCGCGCAAATGAGTCCACTCCCGCTGCATTCCAGTGTCGACCTGGAGCTTTGGGTGCAAACATAAAGCCACATAAAGCCGGCAATAACTTCAAGCAGCGCAGCCTTTTGATGGATAGAGGTCAGGGGTTGGTAGGAGTGGATAAACACACACACACACACACAGGCACACACACAGTATGTTGTATATGTACAGTATATTTCCAGCATATGTGACTGTATTGTATATGTACAGTATATGTTACCATCCCACAGTTGTGCACTTATTAAACTGCACTTAACATCCGTGTGTGTGTGTGTGTGTTTTTGTAGTAAAGACCTGAATTGACTGTATTACATTAATTGATAATAAAGCAAATCGCTTTATTGTTTAATACTGTTAGACATTTGTCTAAAATAATGCCATAGCAAGCGTATGACTTACGCCCCAAGGCATGTTTTGTGATGACATAGTGACCTTGGGCCTCACTTATAAACGAGTTTATGCAAAAAAAAAAGGGTGGGTACAGCATATTCAATATTCAAAAGTAACGTTTCTGCTTGTTATCATGCTATGTTTATGAAGCAGACTATGAAAAAAAAATGCTTTTGTCCACCAATGCATCATAATAGTTTGAGCTTTTATAGAGCCACAATGAAAAATCCAGTTGAACTAATTTCCCATGAATGAGCTGCCTCGCCCGCTGAGCCAAAACCGAGTTTGTTAGCAATCTGAAAAATTCCCGGATTATTGCAGCGACCCCTTCCTTCACGCAACATCAGCATGCCTGAGCCTCCAACTGAGCAACCTGTCACATCATTCTTCGTTTGGCATCGACTGTCAGACCATGTTTCAGGAGGACAAACCACCAAATAACATGTTTTGTTTTTTTTCTGGCCTCCGTAATAAAAACTGATAGATCAACCTTGGCAAAGTTCAGTTGATTTCCAGCATAGTTATCCCTCATTATTTGGACTGCAGGGGACAGCAGCCTCGCCTCTGTACTCATTTGTATATTCATTTATCGGAGGAGTCGAGGCGCACCAACAGCTGCGCTCAGTTTCGTGTGAGTCAAAATGTATGAAGGCAGGGGTGCCGGAACGGGAAACTTCTGGCTGTAAATACTTTTCAGATTTTGTGAGCGCGTCATCTTTCAGTATGAACGTTGCACACTCTTTTACACATGCAACCCCCAAACTCCAATCCTTGAGTCTGAATTGTCAGTTGTGCCACATTGGGAGAAACATCCTCCGTGCATGCCATAAATGTTCATGAAAGTGGGATGAATTCCAGTAAGAGATGACCTTTGACCTTTTAAATACAAAATGCCGTTACGTCAAGTCATATTGTTTTATCCTTTTAGACATTTGTGTGGAGGTTTGTCATCATCAGCAAATAACATTGAGAGTTATAGCGGAAAAATGTGTCTTGCTGAGGTCCTGTGACCTTTGAACTTTTTGACCACAATTGACATTTGTGCCAAATTTCCTTCCAAGACCTCTCTTCCATGTGTTCTTTAGATAGTCATCTCACAAATCAGCTAAAGTCTAAGAAAATAAATGAAGTTAATCATTTTCACCCGTGAAAGAGAAACTTTTGAAACAGTCTCACAAAAGCGAAACGCGTGAGCCACTGCTTCACTCTTCCAAATCTATGATTTAAAATCTTGGCAGGCGCTGCGCGAAGAGGAGCAAAACAAGGAGAAGCCATCACTGACGTGAGATTCCGTCTCTTAGTCGCAAATTGTCGCACTCTGTCACAAAGTTGGGACCCACCATGACACTCCAAAGCCTGACCGAAGCGCCCCGCGTTGTCGCTTGGCTGTTGACCAGGACAAACAATGGCGGAGATTTCTCTCACGTGTCCCGCTGATGCTTGCAAAAGAAAAAAAAAAAACAAAAAAAAAAACACAGGACGAAAGAGAATTTCCAGAAAAGGCTAAACACTCGTAACCGCTGGTAATATGTTTCTCATGGCGGCGCATTCATAGTGGCGAGGCAGCGGTGAATGCCTTTGGTCAGGCAGAGGTATTTATTCTTTCCCTGGAAACGGTTAAGGAACAACAAATGCGATCTCAACAAAGAGGAGCACCAACGGGTGCCACTGCCCCCCGCCCACCCCCGCACCCCCCCCCCCCACCCTCTGTGGTGGCTGCAGCCCTCTTCGGCACGGTGGGCAGTGCTGGCAAAAATCCGGGCCCAAAAAAAAGGCCACAATCAGCAGGCTCAGCGCGGGGAGGACCTTTTCCGCTCAACCGTCATGTCAGGCACCCAACCAAAACACGGGACGCTGTAAAGCTGATCCTTAAAAGATTCAATTTTGATGTGGCTAAGCTCATTGGGAAGAAACAAAAACACGCCGCCGGCTCTGTTGTTTGGATTTGCAGGACGCTCCGCATACAGATGCCCGGTCAGAGGCATTTAAACTGTATTTATACACACACACACACAGACACATACACCTGCCAGGGAAGCCACAATGACCCTCTGCCCACTGACTTGCAGTACGCTTGGGAGGGAATTTGGGCTTTCAGATTGACAGGAAGCAGAACGTGGTGGTCTGGATCTTTTCGGGATCTTGTTCTCTTTTGTTTTTTTTAGCTCACAGCTCTTTCCGTGTTTACTACAGGACTGGATTAGGGAGCTGCACACAGAGGGAGAGAGAGAGAGAGAGAGAGAGAGAGAGAGAGAGAGAGAGAGAGAGAGAGAGAGAGAGAGAGAGAGAGAGGTGAAAAGTACCTACCTGTTTCTTATGACATCACATTGTAACTTTTCCTCTATAATTGTAACTTGTGTTTTCGGGAGCTCAGTGCGATAACTGACCCGAGTGAGTGATCACACGCGGCAGCCCTTTATCAAGCTTACACTTTCTTGAGGTTGAAAACTATCAGCAAATTGATGTGCACTTCTAAAATGTGTCTTTTGTGTGCGTTCACCAAAAAAAAATCTCTATGACATCATCTGCCGTAGTTGGTAAGCACCAAAAAAAATCTCTATGACATCATCTGCCGTAGTTGGTAAGTAAGTTGAGACTTGCTGACTGATCTTTGTTGCCATAAGCTCAAGAAGGGAATTTTTTTCCCCCTTCAAATTAATGTCATTAGTTAATATGGACAAACTAGTGACATTAATTCCACAATAAACAAGACAGTCGGAGGCTGCGGACCATCGCCCGCGTGAATGTAGTTCCTTCATTTAAGCAGAACACATTGAAATTCTGCAAAAGTAAATTGTGACGCTCCATAAAAGATCTCAATTCCTCATAATAACTCGTAAAAACAAAATTTCCCTCACAAAATGCATGTAAATGCTTAAGCTATGCAAAAAAGGCAGCGGAAACGCTGGAATGAAGCACAGATTGAGCATAGATGGCACCAAAGCTCTAACATTTTACGGTATACAAAGCATAAAACATCAGCTCTGCTTTCATGACGTGACTGTATGACATCATAGAGTGTCTGACCGCAAATTCCTTCATCCAAGCGACGCAAAGAGCGCTCTCAGCGTTGATGATCTTTCCTCACACGTTACACGAAGCCGCACGTATGTGCCGCGGCGGCGGACATCAAAGCACGTCGACTTGCTCGCGCCTCTTTCACGCGCCATAAGTAGGTTGGTATGGGCAGGGCACGCCGCAGCACCCTCACAGCGCCCGCGAGATTGCAATGGAACGGAGATCCAGCGATAAAATGTGAGTCAGCGTCACACCAGCACTCATCCCCACCCCCCCCACCCACCACCCCGGCTGCTTTTCCTCTCAGGGTCGACTTGGCTGTGTCACCAGATGCCGGAGATGTCCACCACCACCACCGACGGCGCGCGTGACGAGCAGTTGGTGAGCGGGGGCTGGCTCCACTCGAAATGCTCCAGCTACAAGATGCTGTCCGACCTGGGCCGGGGACACTTTGGCAAAGTCGTCAGGTGCATGAGAATGGAGGACAGGACGACGGTGGCGATCAAGATGATTAGACATAAGCACCCTTACGCCGAGCAGGCCAAGTACGAGGTAGGGAAGGGGGGGGCGCGCGCGCGCTTCTCGGCGTTTGATAAGGTTTCGAATGCGAGACCCCCCCGCGCAATAAGACTGTGACAAATTCAAGCGTCTATACAATCTGCCCATGTATCTTCAGATCGCTGCTCTGCGGAAACTAAAAAAGTTTGACGCGGACAAATGCAACTTTGTTCAGTGGAACCAAGTTTTTCTTGACAAGGGACACATTTGCCTGGAGTTTGAGCATCTGGACAAGAGCCTTCTTGACTTCATGAGGGGGAGAAACTACAAGCCTCTCCAGCTGAAGGAGCTCAGGCCGATTGTCCAGCAGGTGCGTGCCACCGCATTCCCATCTGGTTTGAGAAGCCCTCGTTTGAAAGCGGTCAGGGGTATCAGCGCGTGAATGTCTCGGACTTTCAGCTCGCCAACGCGCTCGACCACCTGAAGGCTGCTGGGATCATACACGCCGACGTCAAGTTGGAAAATGTGATGCTGGTCGACCACCTGCAGGAGCCCTTCAGGGTCAAACTGATCGACTTCGGCCTGGCCTGCGACGTCGCCCTCGCCGCCACGGGCTCGTACATTCAGAGTCGTCAATACCGGTGACTAACCCAAACGATTATTCGATGTCTTGAGAGGTGTACTGGTATTTGGAAATGTTTGCCTGATGAGAATATTCACGTTGTCCCTTTATCCGTCCACGCAAACCACCAAAGTGGCTATGAGGAGATAGACTGCAACAACGAGAGGTTGCAAAGTATTTATACAAATGCCTGACGAAAAAAAAAAAAAAGAGAAATGGCGGACGTTGTCATGGCTAAGGAGATGGTGGCTGTTCATCGTCTCTCAGGTCTCCAGAGATACTGTTGGGGCTTCCATTCACAGAAGCCATCGACATGTGGTCTCTCGGCTGCGTGGCTGCGTCGCTGTACGTCGGCGCCGTGTTTTACCCCGGCAGCAGTGAGTACGACATGGTCAGTACCTCGACCGGTCCAGCTCTTTGCAGACTCTATTCTAGTAACTCTGGAGTGAGCCGGTGGGTGTGTCGTGTCTGCAGATGAGGTTCATCGTGGAGACCCAGGGCCATCCTCCAGAAAACGTCCTTAACTCCGGATGCAAGACGTGCCAGTTTTTCCAGAGGTGGTACAGCTCAAATACCACCAGCGTCTGGAAACTCAAGGTAGACGCTTAGGAAACGACTGTTCTGACTGACCTCGGCACAGCTTTTTGTGCTTTCTCCTTTTCTTTTTTTTTTTAGATGGACAGCCGTGGGTAGACAAAAGCATGCGAGGGCTTCGGTGTCGGCCGTCTCTTTCTGTTAACATCTGTCATGAAGTATTTGGTTATTTCCCAACGCCGGTCCAAGTTCGCTGTGTGCGGGAAATCCAGGCTGACAGCGACTTTGTCTTTTCAGAGCCCACAACAATTCCAAAGAGAGACGAGGATCGAGTCAAAGGAGACCAGGAAGTTTAAGTTCAGCTCACTGGATGGACTCCTGCATGTTGGTTGCTTTGTCTTATTTCTCCGGCAAAACTTGAACGCCCAAACCTCTTCCCAGGTTTATGTTTGCTCCGATCGGAGATGCCCTGACCCTTTTTCGGTGTTCAGTTTCAGCCGCCAGGTTTCCATAATCTGAACCCTGCTGATAAAGCCGCAGAAACGATGGATGTACGGATGTTTGTGGACATGCTGAAGGGAATGCTGCAGCTGGATGCCTCCAAACGGATGACGCCGCATCAGGTGCTGGAGCACCAGTTCACCACCATGAGCCACTTACAACGCTTCCATTCCATCAGCTCGTAGTACGTCAATACCATGTTTTCTTGTTATAATGTAGTGTTTTCATGCACAGTACGGCCTAAATATGCTTCTGAGGTTTCGATGTGTGTCTGGATCTTTACACCTGCAATACAGAGGCATCAGCAAAGCAATTGCAAGTAGACTGATGTTAAATGCCAAAGATCTTTTATCCAAAGACAGTTGAAACTCACTGTATGTTCACGTTATCTCCCATCTTCCAGTGTGAAGTCCTGCTTTAAGATGGCGGCCGTCTGTCAGAAAACCATCCTCGCATCTGACAGTGGGAAAACTGCATCCGCGTCTCTGCAGCAGTCGTCCTCCAGGAGCGCCCCCGCGGCCCAGCAGACCCCTCCCCCCCCTGCTGCTGCTGGCAGGAGCAGCCCGGACCACCGCACCAAGCCACATGGCTGCGGCGGCAGGCGACCTCCGGGGGCCATCCAGTCGGCGAGGAAGAGACAGCTCGCGGAAGCCTTCGACGTCAACCAGTCGTCTCATCTGACGAAAAGGGCCAAGACCGGAAATGTGGACGCTCTGCACAGGTGGGCTCGCTCGCATGTGACTCACCAGTATTCGTCCGTCGAGAGCCGCGTCGAGTGTTACCGCAGCATATAACGCGACACATCTTGACCAACAGGTGGTGCTATGATCAGGGTAAAAGCCGTTTTGGTCTGCGACTTCTACAAACTAAAACGCGCATCCAGACGCCTCACATGCACGCGCTCATTGAATTGTGCCGTGTCTAATAACCGTCCGCGCCCACGCTTGCAGATAATTTTCTAGAGCGACTTTTTCAAACTTCTCGCGTGCCGTAAATCCAATCTGCACCAAACTGGGTCATACCAAGGTACCATAACAGGAAGTTTTATAACAGGAAGTGTGGCGTGTTTTGCTCCTATCACCGCAAAAGAGGGTACAGTTCTTTTTCCCGTACACAACTGAGCGGATTAAAAAATTTGCTGCCAATCTACTACTAGATACCATTTTTGTCGAAAAGATCATACCACGCTAAAGATGCTTGTCAAACAACTTGCAGTCAGGCGCAATCCGCAGGAAACGCTGTACAAAGCTGTGCAATTCTCATGGTCGCATGGAATTACGTCGACTCCTAAAACAGGACGTGACATCAAATCTGGCCCCGTTATTAGCCGCC
The DNA here is from genome assembly GCA_901007715.1 of Dactylopterus volitans. Lineage (NCBI taxonomy): Eukaryota > Metazoa > Chordata > Actinopteri > Syngnathiformes > Dactylopteridae > Dactylopterus > Dactylopterus volitans. The sequence goes on from CAAKHG010037894.1 coordinate 7,558, forward strand.
TGCGTAGCTTGTTTGGTTTTGCGATTGTGCCATCGTCGCAAGATGCTGGATTGCAGCGCATGCAGGGGACGAAAGTAAACGAATGATGGATCTATCTCACTTTACCGGAGGAACATTCATATGAATTATGCTCACATGGGTTTTGTGATCTTGGCAGTGTGAACATAAAGGTGATGGCCTCCGGGACTGCCCCCCCCGCCCAGCAACACACTCCTGTCAGCGGCCTGGACCACTGCAACAAGCCACATCCCCGCGACGGCACGCAAGCTCGGGCTTCCATCCAACCAGGGAGGAAGAGGCAGCTCACAGAAGACTTCGATATGAGCCAAATACCTCAAAAAGGGTCGAAAAGGGTCAAGAGCGGGAGCGGGGACTCCCTGCACAGGTAGACTCGCCTACGTTTGTCTCATTAACCAGTTGGGAAAGGGGATTTTTAAGAATTTTGAGCGGGAGCAATTTCAATCCGTTAATCTTTCAATATCATTTTACGGTTTCGCCCACCCGCCCACCGGCGTCAGCAGCCAGGACTCCGCTCTCATGCTTCTAGCTACAACTGCTGTGAGGAGCAGCAGTTTTTCTATGGGACGTGGCTCAGGAGCGATGGAGCAGCTGTCTGCTAACCAGAGGGTTGCTGGTTGGATCCCTGGCTCCTCCTGAGACTGTGGAGTCCTTGAGCAAGACCACTTGACTCTTCCTGGCTCTCAGAACGAAACTGAAGCACACGTTAGGGGGCTGACGCATGTCTGTCACATCGTTTTGTAACGATGTTACAACGGCTGGAATCACATAGATTTTTGTGTTTGGAAATTTACTTTGTTGATTTAACAATGGACAATGATCATCAAGTTATTTAAAAGATACTTAGCATCAGTTTACTTTATGCATGATTGCATTTTGGCAGGATTATTGCTTTCAGGTACATTAAATTGTGTACGGGGGCATTGATTTACATTGTTATACAAATCTGTCCTCTTCTTCCATGACATTTGGTTCATGTTTTGTTAAGCATACTTCAAGCCACAGAAACCATTCAACTCTCAAAATGTTCAGCTTTTGAGAGAAATTTATTTCTAACTTTTATACCTTTTTTTTTTCAAAAAAATGTTGCTCACTAATGCTTACATTTGCTTTGCTCCATAATGGCAATCCTGGTTTAATACATGTATGTCATACAGTCAATCAACTTTAGCATTAAGGTTGTTTTTTTTTTTTTCCTTTTTGCATTGCCTCGGAAATTTTCAGCATTGCCTCAGCAAGTCAGAATTTCAGGATTCACCTTTTCTGCGGGAAAAAGGCGCTCAATGTTTTTACCATTCACACCTTATTATCCAAATCTTCTGACGGCTACCGAAATGTTCCGATTCAGAAGGACATGTGTTTCTCAACTTTTTAATAACTTATTAAACTTTTTATATTTTTTGTAAATAAAATCGTGTAAAATTGCGCCATTGAAATGACTCGGCATGCTTAAATTTTACTGACGCTGAACTTTTTTGCTTTGATAGCTCCATCACCATGGCAACCATGCGTTGATAGACCACGATGTAATATATTGTATGATGTCTTACAGTTGTGACATCAAAGCAGACTAGGTGGTTCTGTGCTATATTTATGCTTTAAAAATATTTAGTTTTAGTGTTAAGGACACTTTTTTGCATTGCTTCATCTGTATGCTGTTTCTGCTGGCTTATATCGGGCTCTCACATTTGAATGGACTTTAACATTACACAACATTACCTTGATGTATTTCAGTTTAACATGTTCTCTTGATCCAGGTGCAGAACCAATGAGTTTTGTTTGGGATTTTACAAGTGACAATAAAGCGATAGGTAATGTTTTAAGAATGCAATATGGACACTAGTTGAATTACACACTAGACAGTCCAAAAGATTTCTCATATTTGTGATTGTGTGGAATTTTTTATTTCATTTGTGCATTAACAGTAAGGAAAAACATCTGCATGCTTTGTCTTTTGATGATCATTTTTCATTGTGTTTTCTCAGCATTTATGCCGTCCCCGGATATGCATTTTCACATTCGTGAAAATCACATAACTGCAAAGATCACATGGAGCTCATGAACCTAAATCAAAACCAGTCAATCCGACCGCCGATTAAACTGGAGCAGCAGGTGCTGCTGTGCCACTCGTCATCCTATAAGAACCTTACACGAGACCAAGAGTCAAGAATCATAAAACAGGACATCTGTGGTGCTGGATGGCCATTAAACTTGAAAACACATCCTGATGGGAAAGTCACACGGTATTATGCAGTTGACTTTCCTCACTGGCAACATAGATGGGTAGTAACACTAGCTTTGTAGCTAAGAGGTTAACTTACATAGGAGTTGAGTAGTTTTTAAAGGTGGGTGAGTGCTAGTCTGCTGGCCATGACTTCATCATCCCTGTTCTGCTACCACCATCTGCTGGCCAACTTTTGAACCAGAAGAAATGTTGCTAGACAGATTATAACACTCATGAATCTGCATGAAACAGAATTTCTACATGGGATGGAAAATTTAAAATGCCCGCCCCCCGTGTTTATGGTGCCACTGAGGGGATGGGCTGGTGGTCGGTGAAAGTACACGACTGATATTTCCAATAATGATTAAAGAACACCACATGTACGTTCTCAAAAAAGTTCCAATAATGATTAAAGAACATGTACGTTCTCAATGAAGCTCAAATGACCACCATGGCTGTTTGGTGTTATGGGGCGTGGTCAAGCCATTAAGCCATGCTCCATACGCAAAAATCATATCAGGCGTACAGCTGTGTGTGCCAGGTTTGGTTGGTTTTATGGCATGTTTAATACCCCTTAACCCTTAAAAACAAGATTCATCTGGTAGAAGAAAGAAGACTTAAGAAAAATTCAATTACAATTCCTTCCATTTCTCTCACTTTTTCCTTTCCTTTTGTTCAATTTATATGCAAATGAATTTATGGAAGTAAAGAATGGTGAATAAATCCAACACTTTAAACCAGCTCTTTCCGCTTTATTGACACAGACAATTAACCACAACCAGTGCACAACCACTTGAGAGGACTTCTACTTCAACATGTTGTCAGTCACAATATTTTAAATGGACAACATACAAATGAAACCAGCATCAGGAACACCAATGATCAGAAAGCCTGATACCGGCAAATCATTTATAATGTTGATTACAGAACATGCACCTTCTGTCCACCTACAGATTCTCTCCACATTAAACACACTAGAGCACAATGCACGACTTGTTGTTTTTTTAATCATTTTTAAAGATCTGACTGATGCAAGTTAAATTATAATTATATTGTATTCCCTTTTAACCTTTATAACTGTGACATCAGCATTTAATGCAATATAGCGTAATATGTATAATTTGCAAATAGACAGATGAGCTGAATTGTGCACAAGATGTTGCTTGTTGAAGAACAATGCCAATACAGAGAGAAAGAGATGACCTGGGTTCAATAAACACCCGTCAACATATTAGATCTAGTTTATAATAATGACTTTCACATAGGGGGAAAAAAAACAAAACTGCATAAATAATATTAAACTAGGTCAAACAAAATTCATTCACAAACACAACACACACAACGGATCACAGGTGGATGAATGAATAGATGCAAATTTCCGAGGTGTTCCAGATTTAGATACCGATTCTAAAAGAGGATGAGAAGCTTAAAAGGAATGGCAGTTTGACAGACGTAAACAAAAAAATCACCATTCGACACCAGACGGACTCTCAACAGATGAGTGACGCTAATCGGGTCTCAGTCCTCAAATCGCCCCTCCAGGATGCTGTCAAATGTGAAGGGGAGGAACTTGAAGCCCTGACCCGAGTAAAACTTGTTCTGGAACTCCACCCTGTACAGAAAACAGAGATATATACATTTAAAAATAAAATTAAAAAAAAAAATAAAAAAGACCAGACAGCGGAGTTAGTTGGGGCAAAGAATCCCTGCTCTCAGGTCTGCAGGGATCCGCTCATTCCTGCATCCCTGCTCCCAAGGTAAGACATCTAAGTCTCTTCTTCCTTTTTGGAAAATGATCCGGCTCTATATTAAAAACAAACACCAAAGCTGAATGATGGCAGATTCACCTTTTAACTCAGAAGCCACAAATATCTGATATTCAAAAGAAAAGTGTGCCGCTTAGAATTCTTCATGTCCTGAGCAGAGCAGTGAACGTTCAGAATTGGGTGCAAAAATATATTCACATGCAATCAAAAGTCTAATGAGTGTGTGATTATCCTACAATTGCACAAGTTTGTTTCTTTAATTTCAAATATCCAGTACATTTTTGACTAATTTATTTCAATTAATTCATTCAACTTTATTATCCCCCAAGGGGCAACTGACACTCAGCATTTGACCCGTCCAGATAGTGAAGGCACATCACACAAAAAAGCTCACCTCTCCTACTTTTAGACCACAAGTGTCCCATAATCTTGTTTATACACAGTTGAAGGATGCAGTTGGATAATTATGGCCTCTGACATTGAATCTGCATGTCTGATATCACGGCGCTGGAGTTGCATAATCACTGAGCCCATATTCATAACTCAAACTTTGATGATGACGCAATATCACCTAATCTGTCCACCTCCACTTGGGCAAATAAATGCTTACATGCGATATCACGTAAGATATCGTGAGATTGGACATTCTATTTCTGATGCACTCAGTGGAGATAAATATTTCTATTAATATTACTTTGCTGTCTTCGAAACTGGCTGTGTCTTGCTGAAAGCCATTTGGTGAAGCATTCCTGGGTGAGCGACGGCCGCAGAGGAGAGTGACTGCGACGCAGCAGCCAGGCTTTGTAAATGTGCCAGTGGATCATAAAAATACCCCGATGAAACTGAACACAGCCAGACAACAAAGGCTCGTCCATGCCAGGCCAGAGGCGATTCAGCACACACACACACGCGCGCACACACACGCCTACACGCACTCTGAAAAGAGCCAGACATGTTCCAGGCCAACAGCCAGGAAAGAAAGCAGGTGATGCCACAATCATCCTCTCAGCACGAATGTCTGGGACACGTCCCGACGCTGATGCAAGAGCTCCCACTAGAGGTGAAAACGGAAATAGCAACACTGGAGCTCGATTCATTCATTAATTTTTTTTAATTATACTTCAATTATCCCAAGTGAGGAAATTAGTTCTCTGCATTTGACCCATTAGTGCGCACACACCACATGTATAGTTAGTAAACACTCAGGAGAAGTGGGCTTCCATTGTTATAGCGCCCGGGGGGGTTATGTGGGGTTAGCTGCCTTGCTCAAGGGCCCTTCAGCCGTGTTGAGGGTAGGGGAAGCGCTGTCCTTCATAAAGCTGCCACCACTTTTAAAACTACTTTTGAGCATTTTTATTCTGGATATCTGGAATGTTTATGATCATCTGACTTGTGTACAAAAAAAAGGGAGTGTAAAAACATGGCACACTTGTTTTTATAATACAATTCAGAAACTAAGCAACACACCATCCAAACAATAACATATTGACAGTTTGATTTGTTGCAGGGTTAGTGGCTTGAATTGAGATGTCAAATTTGAAATACTTCTTCGCATGGTGTGTGGCATCTTTTGGGACTGCTTGCGTGTTGCTGCCTGCATGTGTGTATAACAGATGTCGTACAAATGTGAGGTCATGGTAAAAACTGCGAAGAGGACGAAAGAAAGACAGGCAGGCATAAATACGATCAAATAAAACACAATATTGCACCTACCAGTGCAGTCGCAATGCGTGCAGGAAGGCTGACAGGCCTTCCATAATGAGAAGAATTGCAACTGTGAGAACAGCGAAGAAGTAAAAGACTATGGACAGAAGGAGAAACCCTCCAAGGCTGCTTGTGGAAAGGCCGATGTGCATCACCATGGACCACAGCACCTCCGACAGCTCTGCGTGCGAGACACATAAAACAGATTTTACGGCCCTGATGAGCGTGAGGAGGCGCTTAATGTGTGATGTGACCACTCTTCCTACAATAAACGGTTTGGACTTTAAATGGTTAAACGCTTAAGAGAACATAGTGTCACTTACGTGCATGAGCCAAACTGAGTGCCCAGAGCCGCAGGTAGGAGGCAGTATTGGAGATGCAACCCAGGCAATATTCTATGGTGTGGATGGCCTGGTGCACCGCCATATCTGCAAAATCGAACTGCAGAACAGAAACATTAAGATTTAGCTGCAAGCCAGTATGGAAATGAAGAAGAAACAACAGGTCTATGACACGTCCTCGGGTCCATATGAGGAGGAGTGTGCATGATCAATCAGGTTATTGATAGGAAAGCCATTTGTAGATCAGAAACCCCGCCCCCATAGGGTAGAAGAGACAGTCAGCTGCGCTGAGGATGCCTCATGCACTTCACCGGGACTGTAAGGAAGCACTGGCCTACCAGACACCAACGTCATTGCTTAAGGAATCCCCGTCACCCAATCCCCTCAACCACACACACACAACTACCTCGCACACACGCACACATACACACAAACGCGCGCGCACGCGCACACACATACGCGCACACACACACACACACACAGTGGGGGTAGCAGGAAATGGCTGACAGCATACAAAGACCACAAAGCTGAGAGACAGAAAGAGACGGGATTGCGGGACAGGACGGGGGTTTGCGGGGCTGAGGTGCCGTATGAGCTTCTGTCCTACCTCTTCTTCCTCACGGGCCTTGAAAGCAGGTGACAAAAGGCAATGCTTGGTTATTGACCACACACACACACACACATAGATGGACACACAGACATTGGTAAACGGGAAAGTAACGGAAAAAAACAGTTACTGAATGGAAAGAGCCTGGACCAAACATCAGGTGATGACCACACTCTGCTCAGACACACAATCAAAAGGCCTTTTTAGAGTTAAACTGTGGGATTACATCCATTTGGTGTCGGCGCTAGTGGTCTGGAGGATGTGCAACAAAAAGTAATGAAGTCCACAAGAAGCTGGACTTCTTAAAATATGTATCAACTGCGCACAAAGCTGGATAGAGAGAAATTGGGACAAAATTGCATTTTATTTTTTTAAACTGAACCCGCCTTCATCCAGAATTGATGTTGTTCATTGACACAGGAGGAGTGGAAACATGTAGGTCTTGGTTTCTGTCTCCAACTGAATAATTAAAAGTCATGTGTGGGTCCTATAACCCGTCTTCCCCAAACGTCTCTCTCACCAGACTGCTGCCTTGCAGTTACGATAGCACTGCAAGCGGTGGGGAGAAAGGCGCTGCACGTTTACCTCAGGCTCCTCCTCAGAGTGCTGGGAGAGCTGGTCATGCTGGATGATTTCAGCTTCATCCTCAGTGGGCCCGTTGCCCACCCTAATCCCACCAAAGTTCTGTGTGCCCTGTTGTAAAAGATGGATAAAACAACAAAAATTAGAGATTCATAATCACTAATCCTTTTATTTTTCTGGAACAGACATATTGTTAATGGGGCCGCCTGTAGCCTACCAGCTGTTTCCGCCACATGTGCTGTCGCCGCAGCACCAGAGTTTTAACTACTAACATACAAGGGACACATGCCAAGGCGATGACCACCAAGAGTGATTGTAAGCCCGCCTAGATATGAGACAAAAGGGGAACGAAAGAAACGTGCAAATAAAGAAAGATTAGCTTGTTCTGGGTCAGTTTTGGACAAAAACAACGATCTGTGTGACAAAACAAGCGCGTGTACCTGTCCTGAGTAGAGAGGTTTGTTACTGGGGTCGTTGTAGTTGAACAGGAACATGTTGATGAAGGCAATGAGGAGACTTGGAGCATCCTTGGAGGTGCGTGCGTCATATGAAACCCACTTGTAGAAGATTAGCAGGACGAGGTAGCCGAACAGACTGAACATGAAGACGATCTCTGGGATAAAACCCAAGTAGATATTCAGTGGCTTCTTGAAATACCTGCAGGGGAAACACAGCCAGTCAACAGCCAGTTTGCAGAAAACATGTGCAAATTAAAACAAAAGAAAGAAACAAGAAATGCCACAGAGAGAAATCTCACAGGTGGTTGAAGAGACTGAGAGTGACTCCAAACAGCATGTGGATGACACCCAGGATGACGGACATCTTCATCTTGAAGGAGTTCAGGAATGTCAGCTTGTTGGTAGAAATACTCCAAATCTGACAAGACAATCAAAGATGGAATCAGTCTAGTGATAACTTAGAGGGTACAAATCTAATATTTGTAACATTATACACTACCATGATCCATTTTTTTATTGTGATTTCAATTCATCCTTAAGAGGATGTACGTAAAACCACAAGCAAATGTAATGTATGTGAGCCCTACTACAGGTTTTAGCACTGAACACATGTTAATGAATCCCTGTAAGCAAAAGTCTCTGGTTTCACACTTTTTAGTATCTTTGTGTACTTTCTAACTTGCTTTCAAATTTCTATGGTCACACCACAATCCTTATTACTCAAATCAGATTGATTGCTCAGATCTGATTTTTTTTTTTGTTTGTTGTTTCAAATCATTTGTTCAAATGCGGCCAATATTGGATTCCTGTGTCAGCTGCACACATTCTTAAACTGGCCCATGTGCACAAAATAACAATGACAAAGATGTCACATGCTGCACACAGTCATACGGATGTAAACATGTGGGCCATTGTTTTCATCTTCCAGCTGGTGTGCAGGCAGAGCCAGCGAATGGACTCAGTGCACAGCCCTCGTGACGGACTTCCAATTTTCGCCGGTGATCGGCGGAGTAGTTTCCGGTCTCCACCCGGCTTCGTTCATTCTAGTGGAAAAATGGAGCAAGATCAACACACAAACAGGGTTTTATGGGAAGCGGTGGACGCCAAGTTCGCCATTATAAAGGCTCGAACTGGTACAAAGTGGCACGCAACAGTGCTCATTAGAGCCAGCCACCGTTTTTTGAAACGTAAATGTACTCCTGACATCATGTTTATTCTTGAGCCGGACAGTTGCAGCACTCATTTGTTGACCTTGCTCCATTTTTCTGCCAGAATGAACAAAGTGTAGACCAGAAAACTACTCTGCTGTTCGCCGGCGAAAATCGGAAGTACGTCACGAGGGTTGTGCACAGAGTCCATTGAGGAGTAGATGTTGGATAAGGAAGAGAAGAAAGACATGTTTAATGATAGCTTCTTCCTTTCCCCCTCTTGGTGACAACATGGAGGATGCTGGCTGACTACCTTAAATACAGCTATCTTCCCTGTATTCAATTACAAAAAAAAGAAAACCTGTGTTAGGTTTACACATATGTAAACCTACATATATGTAGGTGAAATCCAATATAAAAATCTCACATTCCATTTGATTTGTGTTTCTCCGCACTTCCATGAAAAAAAAAAAATCAGATGTCTCTTGAATGCCAAAGAAAAGAAAATAGTAATTTGGCTTTATGCCACTGATGTGCCCCCATCGAGATAAATTGTAATGAGTGTGTGCTCAGATTAAAAAAAAAAGAAAGAAAATTACCGGATCAATGCCAATAGGATATGGCCCCTTGAACACTCCATCTATTGCTGGGTCCAACTGCAAAACTCTATTGCCTTCAAGCGTGTCGAACCTAAATGAGGTGAGAAAACACATCTGTTTTCAAACTTGAATTAGTGCAGAGCTGCGGCAGTTTGTGTGTTACAACCGTGGTCGGTGACACTTACGTCCAGTTGCCTCCTACTCGAGCGTCAAACATGGGCCTGACACTCCAGCCAGAGCCAAACATGTTGAGAGCCTTGGAGAAGCAGTCGTTGTAAATGATACCCGTGTAGACTGAGAAGATTCCCATCAACAGGATGATGTAGCGTCCTGCAAACACCATGCTGAACATCTGCCACAAAAGAATTAATACATTTAAAACTGCGTGGAAAAGACTCTCTATGGGGCACTAAAGGTCATCTGAGCAAATATGAATATAAATCCAGAGCAAGCAGTCCTGGGCTGCCACTGGTGTGTGTGGTGTGTCCGGCTCGTGGAATGGCCATGACTGGATCAATACCTCATTATCGTTCTTCAGGGTAATCAGTCGACTCTCCCTCAATACAAGGTAGAGAGCAGCACAGGTCATGAGCACTCCGTGGCCCAGGTCACCAAACATAACCGCAAACAGGAAGGGGAAGGTAATGATGGTGTATGGTGCTGGAGACAAGGAGACAAGGGGGCAGGCGTCATTTGAGAGCACGGTGGTGAAACATCTCATGATATACTTCATATCCCAACTAAAACAGCATTTCCTGCAGAAATGTGCGTGAATGCTGCAATGCTGTACTGAACTGCTGATGCAATGCAGAAAACTGCTGGCAGTGATGCAAAAAAAAAAAAAAAAAAAAAAGGGGGGGGGGGAAAAAAAAAAAAAAATAAAAAAAAAAAATTTTTTA
>CAAKHG010037894.1:17923-29658 GCA_901007715.1 Dactylopterus volitans
GGGAAAAGGAAAAAAAAAAAAAAAAAAAAAAAAAAGGGGGGGGGGGTAAAAAAAACTCAAATTAAGCATAAATGTTTTGCACTAAAACCTCGGAAAGCTAAACATTTAACATCAAATCAAGCTAAATATTACGAAGCGTCTAGAAGCTATAAAGTTTAATTTGAATAATAAATGTCTTTTAAAAGATGAGGAAAGAAGAAATATTTGAACTGAATGTGGTGCACTCAGCCTTCACTTAGTAAGTGTGTAACGGCTGATGAGGTAGACCCTGCAGTGGCAGCAGAGCCATTAATCCAACTGACATTCCCAGATCTGAAGCCAACTTTTGAAATGCTGTTTTTGTTGATTGGGCACATTTCCCCTCACTGAGTCACAGTACACAATCTCGGTTAAACACAGTGGAGTTTCATCAGAAGTTGAAGAAGTTAGAGGTCATGAACCAGACAAAACCATTGTTGCATTCCAGCTGTTTTCCAGCAACAGAGTTTTGTAGCTGTTATCCTTCAAGTTTTGGAATGTAAACTGCTGATCAGTCGAGTTTGAAGTTTGCTACATTGGAATTTATGTCTCCATTAAGCATATTAACTCTTTTTCAAAGACAGCAAAAGGCAAATCGCCCCTTAATTTTTGACATTTCAAGCAAGATTTTCTTATACAATATTTCAAAATGTAGCTAAAAAACAAGTTGATGGAGACGTGGCCACTGTAGGGAAATACTACAAAAACTCGGGAAACCTTTAACCAACCATTCTATTTGCCTTAAAGGATAAAGTAAGTGGTAGAGTAAACTCTGATGTCATCTATGCCAATAAATGACAAACAAAGGTCAGACTTTTGGGCAAATGCAAAATTATGTGTGACACATGCTCACCTGGGTTGATCTCACGATAGCTGCCAATCCCGTAGGCATCCACGATGTTTTGAAAGCCTGAGGTGAACTTGTTTGTCTTGTTGAAGGTCGGTGGGGTTTGCTTGGTCTGCATCCTGTTGAGGATGGAAGGCACAGTGGAGCCACTCTTCTCCTACAGTGCAGAATGCAAAGATTTAAACACTGTGGTCTACTTTCACAGAGGGAAAGTAGTAGCACAGGTATGACAGATATGTTGGTGTGCCAGTCAACCACTGTTGAACTTAAAAACACTACCAATTTATTTTAATGCAAGTATGTTAATGCTCTGCATGACTATCACAGAGTTACTGAGATCCTTTTTACACTGTGCGCCTGAAATGATAAATGGTGCTGGACAGGCTTGTCAGGTATTTGTGGAAATGTGTCCCAGCCAGCAAGATCTTGCTACAGTGCTTACATATGTTTATGCAGTTTTCGGGAACAGCTGTTTACTTCTTTTCTGGAGGAACCAATCATGACTTACAAATTGCTCCACTTGGCCTCGACCCAAAATAACTAAAGGTACCTCAGGTTGCAGTGACAGGGCTGTTATTTGAGCAAAAACAACAGCCAGAGTATACTGATGAACATCCTGCTTGTACTGGCATAGATAAAACCTACTTGTTTCAAAACTGGTTGTGTTGCATTCCACATATAGCCAGGGAAAATTCAACCACCACTTTCTAAGAATACAAAAAAAACTACATAATGGTTCTGTGTCCTTCAGATATGAAGGAAACCTACGAAACAGCGGATAGCTTCCTTTAAAACATACATTTCCCGATGCTCAGTTAACTCACAGTTCCTCTGCGCAGGGCAAACTGGATGGAGTCCAGGTCGGAGATGGGACACCAGACCTCCGCGATGAGACACTTCTGAGTGACATCGATGTTGCAGAGGTTGAGGGTATGGTAGATGGCCTTCATCTTCCTCACCTTGATGAACCACACTCTGACGGTCTTGGCTGCGGCCTGCAGGACCCTCTGCCTGTGATCCTCTGTCTGGTTCAGCACCTTCATGGGCAGGCAAGAACAGATGTGAGCAAAAGCTCAGCTTGATATTACGAACTACAGGAAAAAAAAGGACAAATCCAGCTATCCCTGCCAATTTGAGTCAACCTGTGTTTTCGAGAGAACCCTCGCAGAGTAGATACACATTTATTAGTGTGAATGGTGAGCAGTTGAGTCATGTGTGGATTGGAATGGACCGTGTTATCAATTACGGTTTCCCACGAGAAAGCAAGATATCCCCGGTATTATGCTGTATCGCCACCATTTCAAGCCAAGGCCCATGAAAGGCCCAGTCATGCCTGTTGTCAAGCGGCTTCATGGCCCGCGAGCAGTTGATCGCTTTCTTAATAGCTTCACATTCTTCCTACTCGGTTCCATTTAACTCTGACTTGCATTTACCCACAGGCCTAGAAACATCATCCACGGTCACTTTTTAAATCAAGCCATGAGATGATTTCAATCGATTTGTGAAAGGGCTGGTAGGACAAGTATGAAGTTGTCCGTGTTGTGAAAGCTGCTCCTCTGGCTCGCTGTAGGTATCAATCTCTAGGAGGCTGAAGCACTGTGTCAAAGGGGATGCGATGATTCCAAAGTCGTACAGCGAAGTGGATTTAACACCAAACTACTGAGAGTTGAATGCTGCACCAAGCCAGTAAACAGAAAAAAATGATTTCATTTGATTCTCTAACTCTAGTTGGTGTCCTAAATGAGTGGTCTGAGAAACGGGTAAAACTTTGAATTGAACAGTGACATTTAAGCATAATTAATCCAGCGAACCATTTACAAAATATCAGACTTAGATGCCGGACTGGAAGGCAGGAACAAACTTGAAAGAGCATGTGTCTTTGAGCTTTTTTGTTTCCAGAGCAATCTGAAATTACGGTCGCCATGCAGAAAGCAGACAGGAGGCACAAGCCGAATCGAGTCTTGTGTAAATTGGTCAACTGAGTGTCGGTGTATGTACCATCTGCAGGTCATCGATGCGTGCGTTCACGCCTGCAAGCATCTCTTTCCTTTCTTGAGGAGTTTCTGGACATGGGTACAATGTTGCTCTGAACCTGAGGACGGATGAATAGGCGCAGATAAGGACCCTTTAGTAAGGAACACATCAGGCGTTGTACAGTTATCGCAAAAGGCACCAACCCCTCGCAAATTTTCTTGACTCTGTTCTTCAGCTGGTCTCCCTGGAAGAAGATGATGAAGACGGACTTGTGGACCTGGTCACCCTGTGGAAAAAAAGGTTACAGGTAAGACTTTAGTGGAAGAATACTGACAGCTGCATCACATCAGACCACATCAGATTCCTGATGTCCTGTGAAATAATGTGTTTTTAAGCTTTGTTCATCTGCAGTACCGACCGTAGCGGGGTCCTCCAGAGGATCTTCAATGTCTGCCTGCCTCAGGAACACATTTCCCCTGCAGACTCTCCACAGCATCCTCTCAAATGTGGGAATACGTTCCCGACCAATAACTCCAGCCACAAATCTGCAACAGATGGATACATTCAGACACTGCTGTCTCCAGTTCATAGGAATGCACCAACTGTGAAATTCTACGCCGATACTGATGTGCAAAACTATATAATCGAGATCAGACTTTGCGCTTTCATGATATGATAGGACAGATGTAAAACGTTTACCTTTGTAGACAATTCCCAGTTGAAAAAAAATAAATAAATCACTTTCCAGTATATTATTGCAATACTGAGCATATCACAACATTGCAATACCATCTTATCATGACTTAAATATTTCCAAACATAGTATTTACATTTGTTTCTAGTGATGTGTGTTTTAAATGATTTGTATTTTTATCTGTGTGAAAAGAAACCACACCAAATTGCAAGAGACAACAAGTGTTAAATACGATATATAGTTTTGTTGACAAGGTGATAACACTCGGTGAGAAGCAATTACAGATTCTCTATGGATTTCCATTTTATCAACCTTCAATTGCCTGATTAAGCTGGGCTGAGCAGGTGTGCGGGAGGTGATTGGCCAGTTTCAGCAATCCAGTTTCAGGCGCAGATGGCTCAAGTACATAGGATGGAAATCTACGTGAAAAGCTTAATCCTCTTAAATTGGGGGAAGAAAAAAAAAAATGCAGGCTCACCCTAGTCTGAGAGGAGCCCCTCGATTAACCTCGTTGGGGTCCAGGAGGGTGGACGATTCCTCCAGTAAACTGGGGTCTTCCATCTGCATAAAATGTCAAATCATTAGCTTCAGTGGGGACATGCTCATTACTGTAGATGCATTGCCAGACTTTTGAGAATGAATAAGAGTGGTACAATATTTAGACAGGGAGAAAAGGAAAAAAAAAAGAGTGAAGACCAGGACATGTTCCAGCATAGACAGAGACTTTCTCTGGTTAATGGCTGAACCGAAGCATGTTTGGATAAATAATTAACCTCAATCTACGCTCATAACAACTTGTTAAAGATGACTTGACATCGGAAGTCAACCCAAGTGTGTGTGTGAAGGCAATGAAGCGGTGTTGATGCGGGCAAAGGTTGCCAGGCAAGGCTTTGCTCTGGGAAAATGAGCAGTGCACGCAGAACTAAATATGTGGATTATAGCATTATACAGCAGCAATTTCACAGCGTAGGAATAGGTGGTGGGATTGCGCCATGATCCCGTGGGCCAACGTGAAATGTCATGAGCTGAAACAGGCAGCAATAAGCACTCCTTTGTGTGAATGTCTTTGTGTAAAATCCATGCAAAAAGCTTTACAGCAGAATCTGAGAATCGGACACTCACAAAAGACGTAGAAATATTTCCTTGGCAATGCCATGATACCAATAAGAATATATATAACTAGTAATCATGAAGTTGCTTCCAAGTCGGATTTAGTTATTTTCGGAATGTATGTAGAATTTCCATTTATTTTCACGGCCACTGCATTATTCATTTTTTTAAAAAAATGAAAAGAGAAGAGCACATTGCTTTTGCAAGGACCTTTTACACAGTCAAACTGACCTCATCGAAAAACTGCTGCGTGCGACGCAGGATGTGCTTGAGCTCAGTCAGTTCCAGAAAGTTCTTCTTCAGCGCCTCTTGGTTGGTGTTTATTTCCTTCAGCTCATTCTCAAGTTTTTCAAATGTGGCCTGTGGGGAGACGACACGGAGGCCTCAGCAGATGGAGGCAACAGATGACAGTGTTTGCTGGTCATCTGTGAGAGGAAGAAGTTGACTTGTTACCTCCAAATCGATCATATCCCTTGGGAAGGGGACTTCTGGGTTCTCTCCTGTGTCAAGTATTGGGATGTTGGCCTTCTTAATCTCTTTCTCCACAAATCCTGCAAGAGAAAACGAATAGGCAGAGTGTGAGCTAAGCTTAAGGCACCTTCACTGTTCTTTAATAAGACTGGATGTGAAATATTTGTGGGCGGCATCGCTGATTTCCATCCAGGGCGCCAACAAAGGGAAGGGCAGCAGCGGCTAGAAAATATTAAAGCTCACTTACTCAGTTTGCGATCCATCTCTTCACATCGCCGCACTTCATTGACAAATTTCCGTTGGAATACATTCACGTCGGGATTTAACTGCAAGAGAACAGAGATTGACAAAAAGAAAGCCGTGTTTGCTTAGACTTATGATATTGAAAGCAATGCGCACCTCATCAAACGCATGCACTTTCATCAGCAACCTGGGCTGCTGCAATAACAGCAAATTGCATGCTCATATTCTGCATAGTCCTCAAGTACTCCACCATGAATAGGGTATTATTTTCATAATCGACCATATGAATAAGACAACGCTATTTGATGCAAAGACTTTCTGTTATAGCCCATCCAGTCTTGTTGCACAATGCTTCCCTCAGGGTTCCTCAGAATGGGCTTTCTCATGTGGAATGAGGGGTCAGCTGTGAGCACATGATTAACATGATGTGGGGAGGTATGCACACTCTCAGCACCGATGGGGCCATTTTCACCATCACGGCACATGATTCAAATGTGTTGGGTTTATTCTTTTTTACTTTTACTTTTTACAGTCTGGTAAAGCACAGCTGGAAGAAATGGCAGGGTGTACATATGAATGAAGCGATCAGGAGACAACAAGTTTAGACCGATGTTGACTTACATCACGAAACTGCACCATCCCGATCTCTCCCAGTTCACTGACACAACAGTAAGCGGCTTCTGACTGGAGGAAGAGCTGAGCCAGAGTCATCTCTTCGCTTCTGAAGAGTTCCCCCATGTTGTAAGAGAGTTTGAGTGCTCAGCACCCCTAAAGAAAAGAAAAAAATATATATAATAAGTGAATGTCAATGTTGTCCATGAGTGACACACAAATAGTTGCAAACCTGATTAGGATTTTAATAAAAACGCACGACATTCTTCACATGAGCAAACATTGTGACAAAAATATTAAGGCCTTTCGACATTCTACACGCTACATGCTACTCTCTTTAGCAGTATAGTGTTATAATCACTAATAGAGGAGCCCTGCAGTACATCAGCTGAGTGTTGGTTTAGCACAAGTGTGAGACGCTGGCATGTGACCCGACAAAAAGAGAGAGGGCAAAAACACTAGCTCGCCGATGCCAATCATAGGAATAACACAGGGATGTAGTTGTGCTGAAAAAGAGTTTACTGTGTGCTGTTAAAATATAAAACAGCTAACTTTTACATGCGTGGTGGGAAAGCACAGGTAAATGGCCACGATAGTCAGAAGACATTTTCTGTAATCATTAACAACTAAGTGGCCTTCTTTTTTTTTTCCAGAGTTCTTTGATGCCAAGAGGCATAACCTCAAACAGTAGAACCACCACACAAGGCTTATCTGTGGATTATGAGGTAGCATGTGACCCGTCGCTCCAAGTAAGCCTCAGCACCCCCATATTATTTACTGGTTTAACTCGCCAAAATGAGTACTTTAAAATCTCACCTACATTTATCTATCTGATTAACCGACGCTAAATCAACCCCTGTAGCTACACTGTATTTTCACCTGTCAAAGCTGGAGATGTCAGAAACCTGACGACTTCTCTCTTTTTCTTTTCTTTTTTTTTTTTACCGAACTGGATGCTCTTCTGTCGTCGACATGGCAAATGTATTAACGCTGCATAAAGCAATAAAAAGCCGCAGAGTCATGGAGTGCCATCTATCCGGCTAACGTTATTCCACCCTGCAAAGCAATATTGATGCTAATCCGATTAGCAAGTGCAAATTTCACGTCAAGAACATCATATAGAATGAGATATCACCTCACGTTGACGTGAACTGCAGCGGGTCACTGCTAAAGGGTCAACTAGTTCATGCAATGGATTAGCTAGCTGCGTTAGAAACGCAGCGTTAGAATGTAGCTAGTGGTCTCTGGCTAACGTAACCTAGCGCACCTGCTGTCCGATATTTAAGTGACACCACAATCGCGGACGACGGCTGCGAAAATCCGACACTGGCGTCGCGTCAGTGCCCTCGAAATCAAGTAATAACGTGCTTACTATGTAGACGAAGAATCCTGCCTCCTTCCTATTTCCTTCCCCCCTCGTTAGTTCCCTGCTGTTTGTGGAAGACCAGTCGGTGATTTGAGGCAGCTAACTCATCTCTCTGCCGACCTCTCACAACGGAAGTGTGACAGTGGGTCATGTGACTCGGACCCGAGCGGCCATTGGTGCGTTGGCGTGCCGCTTTCACCCGTCGACTCTGCGGTTTTATCGCCTCGAATGAAAATGTGGATTAGCGAAGCACTTTCGCAACGGTTCGCACTGACTGCGAAATAACGTTGAACGCGCTGCATTGACATGTGCGGACTTCAAAGTCTGTCATCAGTGGGCTGACATCGCTAAACATAGCCTTCACACTCCTAAACTCTTCATACTTCGCGTACGTATTTCTATCAATTCCTTTTATTGAATTGTAATCTCTATACAAAATATATAGTAACATCCCTTATAAAATCCGCATCCTATTCCTTCCCCTCTCACGGCTGTGTGTATCAGTAAAGAACATTTTTCTGGTGTGAGGAACAGTTGCAATTATGCTTAAATTGATAAATTAGTGCTCTGGTTAGGGAGACACTGCTTGACGTAATTTATTTATTTATTGTTCTTTACTGCCATCTAGTGGTCGCAGTTAATAACTTTAAAGAGTACTTTCAAAATAAAAGCTGTTTGACCAAATTGAAGTAATCAGAAACTGATTTCCACCATAGTTTTCCTTGTTGCTTATTTGCAACTGTTTGTGTCACCACTTAACACCCTAGTTTTGTTTTGTTTTGGCTTACTTAATTTCTAGTTATTTAACAAACTTACTCAACAAGCTTCTCTGACAGAGTTGTGTTCAAGCACAGTCTCCCAACACATATTCAGTATTTTCTTTGTCACAATGTCTTTCATAAAGGTCTGTGTCTTACTTAGGACAAATAAAAGGGGGCATTTTTTATCTATTTACAATGTGGTGGTCAAATAATCTTATTTTTAATATAATTTCAAATTACCTATTAAATATGCCTATTTCCTTGAAACAGACCCTTCCATACTGAAAATCATGATGAAAACACATTCTCTCTCCGCACAGATGTGTTTTGTGGAACACATGCTTTATGAAAAAAAAGACTTATTTTCAGGAACTGGTGTGAACATTATCTCTAATTATTCATAAATAAAACCAGTAACACACACTGTTGCCCATAAAGTTGGAATAAGGTTGTTTTTTTTTTACCTCTACTCATGAAGTGAATGCGACAATATCATTTTTTTCTTGATAGATAAAATGTATATCTTCTAAGAACTTTACCGATCAATCTGGTCAAAGGTGATTACTGATGTGTATAAATGAGAATAAAAAGAAGAATGTGTCTGAAAACACAACTATTCTGACTTTAATGGCAACAGCGTATATGCAGTGCAGACCAGCCTCCAATGCTACACAGATAGAGCCGTAGTTACACACTCTCTCCACATGTGGAACTTTATCATGTCCTCTTCTCTTTCAATGTGTTTATTTCCTTAAAAGTTGAGATTTTCCATGGCCTCAGCACCTGGAAATGATAACTACCACTCTGTGCTGGTGTGAGTGGATGTTTTTGTAGAACTGGACATCGCCTAACCTTAGAATGAAGGGGGAGTTTGGTATTTGGAAATATGCCGTGCCTGGAGACAGAATAGGGTGGAGCCCCACGCAGCAGCAGGGGGAGTCGAGGGCGGAGGGTAGGGGGGAGCCAGGGTAGGCAGGGAAAAGATTGACTGGGTGGTTTCGCAGAGGCATTTGAGTCAGGGCACACATGCTTCAGCTGTGAGAGGCCCTACTCCCCTTGGTTGGCTGTCATCCCAGAGCAGAGGCAGAGAGTGTTTAGTGTAAAAGACGCAGGGTGAGGAGAAAGTATAAGCGCGAAGTAGGAGCAGGAAAAAAGGTGACGAAGGAAGTTGTCTGTAGGAAAGGGGAAAAGGATTAGAGAGTGTGTTTTGCGCTGTGTCGCTCCCGTAGGTTGTTTTTCAGTGGGTGTATTTTTATCTGCAGTGAGAGTGCAAGCGGTTTGTGTTTGGAGTTGACAGCCATGGCAGATACAGGAGTCGAGAAGGAGCATGTAGCCCTGGAAGAAGTGTCTTATGATGATGATGAGGTCGCCCTGGTGGCTGCTGCCACAGATCCGGCAGTAGATGATGATGGCCCTGCTGAGGAGGTGCTGGCGACAGGCTCTGGAGACAAGAGTGAAGCTCAGATGAACGGGGTGATGGTTCTGACCCTGCTAGACAAGATTATCGGGGTGGTAGACCAGATCCAGCAGACTCAGAATGGGCTTGAGGCGCGGCAGGAGGCCATGGAGAAGTCGGTGTCAACCATCCAAGGGGAGTTGACCAAGTTGGCCAAGAACCACACTGGCACGGCCAACACCGTCGACAAAATGCTGGAGAAGGTACGCAAAGTCAGCGTCAACGTCAAGACTGTGCGGAGCAACCTGGAGAAGCAGGCCGGCCAGATCAAGAAGCTGGAGAGCAACGAAAATGAGCTGCTCAAGAGACGCAACTTCAAAGTCCTCATCTACCAGGTGAAGGGATGGGGTTGTTCTTACTGAGGGCTGCGATGTGTAGGAGCTTGTTCTTTTATTAATTTCATCACATGCTCCAAGTAACTGCAAATATTCATTGCTCGAGGGTACGGCGGCGACCAAAGTGTAGAAATGAGACCGTGAACCCGAACATGCTAAAAATGACATTAACTGTCCGTGTTAGCCCGCGTGAGTGGGTGTGTTGCATTCCCTCCACCACAAAGGAAAGTTGAAAGAAAGTGTGAATTCCTCATGAAAAAGCTATCTGAGCGTCAGAACAACCTCTTGACATCATCACATGATTTGGAGTCACACAGTGGCATGAATTGACCCTTGGAAATGAAACAGGGCGTTGCTGTTGCTCTGTGCCCACCAAGGTTGTGCTTTCCATGACATAAACCGCTGATGCACTTTTTCCTCAAACTGAAGCGAGGCCGCGATTTTACACGGAGTAAAACGCTGTGGTTCATTTCTTAGAAGGAGCATTATGTCATTGTGAGGTAGATTCTTAATTTCTGGAAACTTCCTTGATGCAATTAAAGCAGGTAGACTCTTCTCCACAGCGCTTCGTGTTTACCAAACAAAACTATATAAAGAAGTGGGTGTAAATAAAAACATAAGGCTCATAAACTCCGGCATTAATGGCTACTTGAGCCAGAACCAACGCCCGCCCCCGAGCACTCAGATGGTTGGCAGGCTGCTGCCATCTAAGATTAAGATTTATTATAAAGATTTCTCAGAAGTAAGACTCACTTCATAAATACACTGTTGTGATCAAACTTGCACTTGAGCGTTCAAGAAGTGTGGGCCCAGCTGGACCTGTGTCATTCTGTACTGCTCAGGGGAGCAGGGTGGGTTTTCAGGAGCAGGGACCGTGAATATTTTGGAAATAAGAAAAACAGCACAATAAAGGACACAGTGTGAGTTCGTGTGTGAGAGGGTGACCAGCGAGCAGAGTAGCTACAGTTTCAGACCCGGTGAGCAACTCCATTTTTAGCAGGGCACGCCGTCATGTCTGACTAGTAAACGCACCGCTTACGCTGTGCTTGGCAGCACCTCCACATTTTTTTTAATGTTGTGGGTGCGGAAAGTGCAAACTGAAATTTATAATTAGACCAAAAAAAACTAACAAAAAAAAATAGATGTGAAGGACTTTGCACTTCTCTGCAGTTTGCTTGCAAAAATAAAAAAAAGGGAGTGATTTCATAAATCTCTGTGAATATGACAGGTGCAAGCTTTGCGTGCAGGAGCTTACTGGAGGGTCTATGCTGTCAAGCATAAACCTTTTCATACCCCCCCTGCCTGGGAAGTCCACTGCAGGAGCAAGTTACACGATTGGCATCTCGCAGAAATCCAGTCACAGACGCTGGGTCTTAATAAATTACATTTGCAAAGCAGGTGCCTTCTGCTGTTTCTGACACCGCACGATCGACCCTCTTTTACTGCGTGAGACTCTGCCATTGTCGCGGCGTATGTAGTTCACTTTGCACATATGCAGCTTGCAGTAAAGTTGCAACATGTGTATTGGATTACGCGTGCAGTTTGATCAAAACCACTTTCTGTTGGTATTATTACCACTATAATGCTGCCGTCAGGGTCTAAACTTGGTCACTGTCACCTTTTCAGAGCAGTCGTAGGAGCTTGCCTCTGTGTTGCAGTAGCTGCTTTGGGCTCCTGTGATCTATAGTTATTGCCAGCGAATGGCTGCGGTGTCTCTTGTCTAATTAGACAGACAGGTCGGATACCGGCAGCGCTGCAAATCTGCACTGGCTCCCAGTCAGGATTCACCACGTCCACTACGTGTTTGTGTGTTAATGTGTTATAGGCGGGTTAAATTTGGAACTATAA
>CAAKHG010037894.1:29678-59221 GCA_901007715.1 Dactylopterus volitans
GGGTTGGGCGTGTGGAGGTCACGGTTGGGGTTACAGTTGAACCGATGCCTTTTTGTTCAGGGTCCTCACATGTGGAGTAATACCAGTGTGTTTGTCTATGTGTGTATGTGGCCATTCCTCACTAATATTGGCTTTCATCCAGTGTTAATGTCGAGTGAAGCTGGAAGCTCGGAGGCAAGTGAAACACTGCCAAAGCCAGGACCCTGCACCCTGCTGTTTTGAAACTGGCATTAAGTAGGTGTAGGAGCCACATTTTTCTCTTATATAACCCTGCGTCCTGAAAATAGCGACATATCACAGGGTTTCCAGTCGGAGAGACTTTGAAACTGATGCTTGATCCTGCATGCGGGTGGCAGCAGGGTGTGGCCACGAAAATTTTTTTTGCCCACATTGCATATCAAAATATATTTATCATCTTCAGTGTGACCTTCTCAAATTAGATCACAGTCCATGCTCATAAATCTGACAAAGGCTGAAACAATGCTGTTGCTGTGGTTTCTCGTGACAAATAGTCACACAAGAGCAATTGAAACCGGCACAGCACACCCAGTGAGTAAGACGTTTCATGTCCATTTTGGGGCTGTGTCGTTTAGAAATGTTCGGAGCTACTGTTGCTGGTCTTTCTGGGCATGCTGGGTTTTTTAGGGTCCTTGCGGCAGTTCGGGGTCTCCACGCTTCACAAGGATCAACCAGCCTGTCACCAGGGCTCTGTGGAACACAAATGGCCGATAATCCGATGGGGCGTAGCTAATCACGCCCTCGCTGCGTGTTCGTCACAAAGGCCGTACTGAATGACAGGCTATCGCTGTCTTTAAAGACCACATGCGGAGGCAAACACAGTGATTCTGAATGAGACAGTTTATTTCCTTGTTCACCGCTGATAAAGCCAGACAATTGGCTCTTTAGGTTTGGCCTTACAGAACCAATTTCCTGTTGTAGTGTTTGCTATAGCTGTCGGGAGGTGAACACATAGGGTGGATCAATATTTCCCGCTCTTGGTCCCTGAGGCCCCCCCACCGTACAGGTTGAAGATCGAAAGGTGCTAAAGAGCTTGATGATGAGATGAAATCATTTCACCTCCGAATTCAAAGTTCTATTCTTATTAGGAATAAATCAGCTAGCTGTGCCGAATTCATGCAGTTTAACGTCATTCGGAACAACGAGTGTCATGTTTGAACTGAATTACTCAGAGTAGACCCCTTCGCTTACTGTGATTTGTATGTCCCTTTTTGGGAAACTGTCGCCCACCTTTGCCCTGGATGTTTCCTAACAACACCATTCTGATGAAATGTTTTTTCAGCAAGTTCAGTTAAGTGTCACGATGGCCGTAAACTAAAGTTGCAGACATTTTCAGTGTGTCTCTAAAGCGACACTGTATTCACGGAAACCGACAGGAATGAAGGGGCCTTGGTGTTTTGTTTTGTTTTTTATTATTCTCCACTTTCTCTGCGCTTCTGTTCCATGTGGTGTGACTGCGCATGGGAAGGGGCCCGGCCTTGTGAAAGTATTTTTTTTACAGTGGGTCTTTGTGCATGTTACAACTGACTGCAGACGAGGGAGGCTTTGTGCTGCTCCCTTACATGCAAAGGAAAGCTACACTCCTCCTGCTTTCTCTGCGCACCCCTGTCCAGCATTACTGTCGCCCATAGTTGGTCACAATCTTTTACCAGTTATTTTACGCGTTTTAACCTGTATTTATGCCGGCATGAGGCCAGACAACATTTATCTATAACCTCGGCCTAATTTGGAATACATCTGTTAGCGAGCATTATCCCCTTGTGAGCCATCGTACTTGGAGTTACCATGGTTTCTCTGGGAAAATAAAGCTGACTTTGATATCAGATTGGTCAGGCAGACAGTTAAGGCGGGGAATCGGCGTTTATAAAATCCCCAACCCAAATCATTTTGGCCGTTTCTTTTGTATACATTTTTTTGCGAGCTGCACGGTTTACAGCTTCCTGATAACTGGGAGGTATGACAGGCACCGGCTTGCACATGGAATTTGTGCAGTTTGGCATCTTAATTGCAGTCGTCACAGTTTTTATCATAATAAATTTGTCTCGACATTGTTTGCATGCATGCTTTTTCTCTTCGTTCGTGCTCTGCGCAACTGAAGCGCCACTTCATATTTCAGCCGTGTGTGACTTGAGCAGAGCCGTGGGGGCACGATATGTGTTTCATCATGTATACTACCAGTCTACTTTGTACATGTAACGTGATAGTGTGTGAGAGTGTGCGTCTGTGTGTGTGCGTCTGGAATCCGGGTGTGTTTGGCTGCAGCACAGGGATATCTACGTGGTCTGCACGACCTCTCATCTACAGACTAGTGAAGACTACTTATTTAACGCCAAAGTCACCGAGCTTCTAGAGCTCATATCACAGCCAGCAAGCCTCGCCGCCGGCCCCCTGCCCACCTTTCTGCAATAGCTTTTAACCCTGCTCTGCTCTGTCAGTGTAATAACTCCACCCGTGCCAGGCACAGCGATCCAGCCAAGGCTTTTTGGCCGCTTCGGCTCGCTGAATCCTTTTTTTCCCTGTCTATGAAGCAGATCTTAGCTTGGTTACAGTAAAGGTAGTCATGAAGCAACTGCAGGCGAGCGGCTAAAGTGTACTAAACCACTCAAGCAGCAACACTAAGTTAGCGTTGTGATTCACCCCGCTGGCATTTCCCTGATGTTCCTGCCAGGATGCCAATTTGCTCTCCTCCCTTCTTCTCAGTTTCTCTTCATTCCGCTATCAACTTAGTCAAGACTACTCCTACTCATACCTCCAATGCAGAACCAAGGGCATGTCTCATTCAGTATTTACCGCAGCGCTTGCACTGCATGTTGTTCTCATCCTGTCTGTCCTCGCTGCTGTTCTCCCGCTGTGCTCCTCTTTTTTGGGGCTGGTGGAAAGATATCTGGCAGGCTCCACATTTCACTGTTGCATGTCATCCGCCATGCCGAGCCCTTTCTGAGTTCCAGCGCTTGGTGGCTTATGAAGGATTGTCCAATTGTCCCTTTTGTGTGTTGTAACATCTGCTGCGTTGCTTGTATGTGATGGCATACATGATAAGGACAAACATTTCAGTTTCAATTAAACGAAACCTGCCAACATCCATTTTGAGGAATGGTAGTCAGCTGATTTGATAAGAGACACGTTGGAGCCACATCTCTGTTTCTTTTGGCATGTTTGACTGAAATGCACACACACAGGCACACACACACACACACACACACACACACACACACACACACACACTAACGCGTATTGTACGCCACAAAAAAGTGGAAAGATCAAAACCATTGTTCTGGCTTTTACAGCCCATCTGTCTTAAAAGTCTCTGGTGGAAAATGAACGAGCCATCTGGCCGGACGGCATCCTGGACTATTGTTCACCTTTTTTGTGGATCATGTTGAAAAGATCAACCGCAACACATTGACTCAATAAGTGTTGCTGTTGGGGTGGTTCTGCTGATAGTATTGCTGTATCCTTTCCTGTGCTCCTGTCATGAAGATACAGATACAAGATACAAGAACAGTTAGTGCCATAGAAGGGGGATCCCTGCAATTCTAACCCATGAAAACACACAATAGTTATTTCTGTCCTCTACTAAAACAACCTGATCTGATCTTGGCCATGAGAACAATTTTTGCAAAGTTTTAGACAATCTGGCAGTGCCTTCTAATTGTTTAGAAGACAACACTTGCTCCCATTAAAATATTTGATGTGTCCTGATGCTTGATGTGGGGCCACAGCTGCTTTCCTGTGTCCCCCGACATCCTCATCCCAGAGCAGCAGACAGGATTCACCAACTGGGAGGCAGATCAGGTCACCCGTGTTGATTTGAACATTTGTAGTTGTCATCCAGCTTCTTGGCAGGCTAACAGAAATGTGTCCTCCTCATAGCACGTCGCAGCACTGTGAAAGCTGCTGATCAACCGCATGCTGTTTATTCCAAGATTTGTAGGCACACGCTTCCTGTCTGAGGCCATAGCCAAAAAAAGGTGTTGGGCAATGCCGCAGTGTGGTGTCAAGATTGATTGAGCAATAATTACAGGCGAATGATTGACTGGTTGATTGATGAAGCCTCAGTTGTTTGCCGTGCTGTGTCTGCTGCCTGTCTCCTGTAATTTATATCTGAGGGTGTTACAGCAGTGCGTCGATGAAAATATTACCTAATGAAAATCATCAATAGTTCTGCGCGTCAAACCTTCTACAAACCTTCATATCAACTGGAGGTGTCCATTTTAAGCATCTCTTTGGCAGTATATGTGCATACCCTCACTATTAATATAAGCAACTGTTATTGCTGTAACCTAAGAGCTTGTGTGCGAGTCAATACTGGTCTGCCTATACATTCAAGTTGCCCAGGTGGTATATTTCCCACTGCACTGGGCTTACTGGTATGTCAGCTATAGAATGCCACTGTAACTGTGCCAGGACCCTCTTTGGGGTTTGGATGCCCAGATTAAAATTTGCATGTACACAATTATTAGGATGATTAATATATATGTAAGTACCTCCACAAAGGAGGTTGTGATTTCAACCTTCTGTAGGTTTTATTGTCAGCAGCCATAAAAACTACAGGTTGGATTTAAATTAAAGTTCATGGATCATGGGCTCTTTGTGGACTGTTTTTTAAAAGCTGCTTTTTTGTCCTCTAAGAAGTAACTTCTTGTTTAAAAAAAATCTGCCTAAGTAACAAGAAAAAAAAAATGCTTGAAGCTACTGAATACCTCGACAGTTTAGTGGTAGATTGATGCCTCATGTTATGTTTAAAAAAGCTTTGGACCAGATGTAGAGACTGAATGAATTCTTTGTGCAGCCTGTCAAGTTTTCCATCTATATTGTCCCAGTTGCATTTTTCAGCATCACGCAAACAATGGCTCAGTTCAGAACAAAGCAAGGCAGTGTTGCTGATTGGCTGGATGCCTGCCTTCCACTAGCACCAGGTATTATTTACCAGGAGCTATTTGCCATTAATCATTACATCGCTCTCGTGTAATCCTGTAATTATACTCTCCTAACATTTGGCCTGATACCATATTCAGGTTGGCGGAGAATTACATAATGCATTGCGCTCCATTATCCTGAAAAGTTATATGAAGCGCTTCCACATGAGTGAAACATAAAATGTCTCACAAAGTCCTTATACTAGTCAAACTACAGTACTCACATCTTCACTGCAGCAGAATGTCTTAATTCTTCAAGTCTTCCAAACATTTGACTGCAAAAACCTAAAGTGAGTTGTCAAATTTGGATGAAACACTCCTTACCTCCAAGTTAGTGTCAATAGGAATTTCACCATCAGGGAGGAAAGGGTCGCGTTACATAACAAATTCCAGCCCTTTAGCCGCCAGTTCACACAGAGATGCAAATGGAAAAGTACATTTTTCTAACCCTGGGATTCCAGTGGTTTCAGAGTCATGGGTGTGGGACGGCTGAGCTGGAAAAAAAAAGGGTTTCCCCATCAAGGCTCCTGAGTATGAAATCACAAATCACTGTGACAGGAAAAACCAAGGAACTCCCTGACGGCGGTGCGCTGAAACATCGCCACGTTGCTCTCTTTGGAGACAGAGCAGGTCTTGTTGTGAATACTCTAATTTCCTGTAGAGCACATGGTCAGGACATGAATATTCATGACTTGAGAACATTAACAATCCTTATTTTAGGCTTGCAGCATTCTCTAAAGATCAAAGCATCAGGCGTACAGATGCCTAACACCTCTGTTTCATGTCGATCTCTGGTTTGGCCTTCGACGAGCCCGGAGGGCCACGCCAGGTCAGTGATAACTATGAAAGATGAACGCGTGGCTGCAAGGACTGGACGGGATCTGACAGCTGCTGCTGTGACTCACCGAAGAAGCCTTTCATCACACTGCCTGAAAGGGAATAGTGTGTGTGTATGTCCGTGTGCGTGTTCATCTGCAAGCGAGCAAGTTGCTAAGCGTCTGCTCGCACGTAGGTGAATCATGACTGTGAATGTTAATGTTCGCAAATTTTTTTGTGTGCAATAAAAGATCGGAACATATTCCTTGTTTGATGTTTGGCGGGATTACCATTTTATAACATGCATGTTTATTTCAATAGGCAGCTGGTGCCAGTTTTAATGTTAATGTTGTCCGTTTCTATAGTTATATATTTTGCGTGATTAAGTGTAAAGCAACCTGAAGCTCACAAAGCTACGTCGTCGCTACAGTAGATAGCCACGGTTGCCATGGAGAGACCTCAAAACAGCCATTATGGTCACTCGTAAGCTTTTTTTAAAACGAGCCCTAACAGAAAACAAGTCCTTTTTTAGCGTTCAGGCAGGCTCGTAAGACACAGCTCATATATGCCTTGATACAGTCACATGCTGACTGATGTTGCTCGTAGCTTCATAACTACATATTTAGATAAACAAAACTATATCGGAGCAGGAGGATCGGTTTCTTTTGTTGTATCGTCTGGCAGAGAGATTGCAAGGGGGAATGGAGAAAAGTGGATGCCTGCAGCTTTAGTCAAAACTGCTGTGGTCTCAGTTTAGTGCTTATTGGGAACACTGTTTGCTTTGTTGTCCATGGCAACCGACTGTGGTTAATAATCCCGAAGGGCTTTTATGAGTCAGACAAAAAACATTCTGCCCAAAATAAGATTTCGATGCTGAAAAAGCCCTCAATGTCCTCACATGAACAGAGTAAGAGACATGAATATTTGAAGGGTTACGTACAGGTATAACTATGTCATAGAATCCGAGCCATCTCATGAAGCAATTTTTCATCTCCCAAAGATGATTACAATTTCTCATCTCGTGCGAGTTGCCGTCTCTTCCTTGATCTGCTGTAGCCATAGCTGCTGAGCAGTCTCCAACTTTTTTAATTGCCTCTCCTGCGCTGTGCTTCCCTAAATATCCAAGACAGATGTTCAACCACACTCACACACACAGGCACACACACACAGGCACGCACACACACACACACACACAGAGGGAGGTAGAGAGTTTCCATTCAGTCGAGCCAAATTTTCCATGAAGTATAATTCACGCCACTTTAAAGGAAAGAAACATTAGCAGCAGACTTCCTTCTCACTGAGGGGAGCTCACATACAGTCACCTCTCACCTCTCAGTTTTACACACACACACACACACACAAAGCCTGCAGCCCTTTCCATCGCTTTTAAAGCGAGAGAGGAAGTTAACACAACGTCATTAATGGGCTCACCATCCTTTTCCTTAGCCTTGGAATCTCTTTGTTTTTAATCAGGCTGTGGAAACCGTACAGGGTTCCCCGATACAATTGCAAAGTACCACCGATGGGGATATGACTCAACCTTTAAGAACGCAAACAATGACCTTTTCCACTTTCACCATACAATGACCAGTTCCCCTTAGCCGTTGCAAAAGTAACACTGAACAGTTTTAAAAGATAATTCTGCACTCCTGCATCATTACTTTACACCACAATAATCTGATGATAAAACACAGAAATGACAGGAGCTTTAAAATGATTAAGCCTGTCGTTATATTGAACATTTTAACGCAACCAATCACAATCTTCAAGCGTGGTCTCCAAAAATCTTGGAGTCAGTGGAAACCCTTTGTGTTCCCATTGAATTTAAGGAATAAATCAGAAGGGGTTGGTTATTTCATGGACGATTTTTAACAAAGGCGTACAGAGCTTTAGTCAAGGCACAGGATGGAGCTGACATGAACCTGGACCGTGGAGCAATTTTCCTGTTTTCTATGACTTCATCTGTTCCCAGGATGCGGTGCACTGTGGTGTTTCCATTGGCTGTTGTTCTGTTGTACTTTTCATGAAAGGTGTTCACAGTTTGCCTTCATGGAAAGAATTGTGTGCGTGCGTGCGTGCGTGCGTGCGTGCGTGCGTGCGTGCGTGCGTGCGTGCGTGCGTGTGTGTGTCTGTGCGTGTGTGTGTGTGTGTGTTTGTGCATATGTGAGTATTTATAAGGAAAATGCAATCTTTCATAATGGCTTCCACCACGAACGCAAGAGCTCCACACATTTTCTTAGGAGCAACTACATAGAAGTGAACTGTATTACACAAATAATGGTCAGATTTACCTCAACCCATCTCTGCAGCTGGGGGACGTTTGTAACTTGCAGATAATGAATCACTCACTATGTGTTTGTATGCACAGTCAGAATGAGTACATATTTATTACTTGTGCATTTTACTATAATCTGCACTTTCAAGTGGTCACAATCACTTTTCAGGGCTTGACCAAGACATTAGATTTTTATTTTTTTATCATCTTACATCACTCGGATAGAATTCAATTAGGTGGCTGAAGAATTCTAAAAAAAACTCTTGCATTACCACAGCTCAGCACCATTGTGCTTGGCGTGCATCTCTGCAAAGCAGGCGCAGCATTTATTTTAGTTTACTTGTAACACACTGACAATAACTGAGAGCCTTGTGTTGATATATTGTTGTAGAGATGTCAGCTGTTTATCCTGCTGAACTTCACCACCCACAAGAGGCCACATGAGGAGTTGGTTGCTATGGGGACAGAGCGCTGTGTTTATCTGTTGCTGGGCAGGAGGGGAGGGGTAGTGTGGTGGTGGTGTCCGTAGGAGTGAATGCTTCACTGGCAGGTAGCCAGAAAATGGTAGATGGAATCCAGAGAGAGGGAAAGGCCAGCCCAAAATAAACCTATACAGAGCTGGGCGGCCAGGCTCGCTCTATACACAACACCAGATAAGGAGGCAATGTCCATGTCATGATTGGATCATATGGCGATGTTTGAATTATCATGGGAAATGTGCAGCTCATGTGACAGGTGTCTGTCACTCAGGAGTGAGTAGATATCAGGTTTCGTCAGGTTTATCAGTCAAAAGCTATGACACATTGTCATCTTTTTTTTTTGTTTTCCATTCGTAATGTTTTCATTTGGTTTGAAGATAACAGATTTTTTTTTTTCCTTTCACATTCTAAGTCTTCCCTTTTGTCATATGCACACTTATAGCTCAGGAGTGGAATCTTTAGTAAGCAAACAGTAACTGCTTGTACTTTACATGTTTCAGCCTTGGAGGAAAATCCATCTGCAGGTGGATAAA
This sequence comes from Dactylopterus volitans, assembly GCA_901007715.1. Lineage (NCBI taxonomy): Eukaryota > Metazoa > Chordata > Actinopteri > Syngnathiformes > Dactylopteridae > Dactylopterus > Dactylopterus volitans. The sequence goes on from CAAKHG010037894.1 coordinate 38,719, forward strand.
GGCTGACAATACCTATATATCTTGACCCCATCATTGCACTCAGCCAATAGCATTATAATTAATTATTTCTCTCAAATTGTGCATGAACATATTCAGTGAAATTTCTACTTGACAAACCCAACTGTTAACTGTCTAATCTTGTCATATGAAATTTGTCTGCAATGTGACACGGAATGATATATAATCACATAAACTGAAATAATACTCAATCTCTCCATCGAATGTTGATTGTAATGAAAATATTATGAATCAAAATGCTTGTACATTACTACAAACAGACTGAGTTCATACATGAAATACAAAATTCTTGTATCCGTTTTGTCCTTCAAGAAAATGTCCACAATATAGTTGATACTATGCAACAGGCGTCTGCAGTATGACCATGATGATGGAGTCGCACATTAAACACAGTTTTGAATGTATCAGCTGCAACGTAAGTGAGGATTCAAGTAGTGGGAGGATTATATCAAGAGAGTGAGGCGTGGCATTGAGGTGCAGCGGCGTAATAAAGCCCTCTGGGGGGCTCTGAGATTTTTGTTACAGCTTGTCTGCATTACAGAAGAAGAAAAAATGGATTTATGTTGGAGCAGATGTTTTCATCATAGAGTCACTGGAAAATCTTCCATGTTCTTGAGTTAAAAACAAGAAAAAAGCATGCATGAGCCTATACTATATTTCTGAGTAATGGCTTTGTTGCTGCACTGTTAAACTGAAGCTCAATTGAAACTGTGTGAAGCACAAAGTGAAAGCAACATTAAAAATTGTAGATTCTCTACACATTATGGCGTATGTTTAAGATAAAATCATTACTTTTAACTTATCACAGACAGTGTGTGCACCTAAGCTTTTAGAGTGATTAAATGTGACTGTGATTAGATAAGCCTGCTGGCTTTAGTTTCGATATGAGGATGGGATTGTAGATAGGATAGTCCTTCCTTGATAGTGTAATAATATTTCAGATATGTGGTATTCAATTCATGCAACCAGAGCAGCCTGAGCTCATATGTTGAGTGTAAAATAGCTACACAGACTTGTTGGCACAGGTTTGATGGTTCTTGATTGACTCCACTAGATGGCACTCTACACCAGCTCTGAGCAGCCAACTTCATATGTACTGAATGTGAAGACGACATCCATATGTACAAGGCTGTTTTCAATTTAATTTCTCATCCAAAGGGCATTAATTTCACCTTCTGACTGCTAATTTTCACTCAGCATATTAAATGAAATGCCATAGTCTATGTTAATCATGCAATACAAGAAGGGCACTGTATTGCAGTCGACGTTGTGGTAAATGTCACATAGAAAATATAATTCAGTTCTTACATCGTCATCAGTTATTTCATGCTGCTTGGCTAATAATTCTCCTGTTTTCCTTATTCCTCCAGGACCAAGTGAAGCTCCCGAAGCTAATCAAATCCAAAGCAGTAGAGACAGTAGTTGAGGGTGCAGTAGAGGAGGGCCTTGAGCAAATAGCTGAAGATGAAGGTGAGGAACATCCAGTCAATCTCGATTCGGATGAGGAAGTGGAGATTGAGGAGATAATTGAAGAGTCTCGTACCAAGCGCCTCCAACGCTCCACCAAGCAGCAAGTAGACAACATAAAGAAAGCCTTCTCCAAAGAGAAAATGGAGAAGACCAAAGTTAAGACCAGGGAAAACTTGGAGAGGACCAAGCAGAAGACCCGCGAGAATCTGGAGAGAACAAGACAGAAAACCCGTGACAACCTGCAAAAGACAAAGCACACCTTGGAGAAGAAGATTGGCAAGCTTGGGAACCGCATGACCCCCAACATGGAGCGCAGGGCCAAGATGAAGAGCTCCAAGGATAAGATGAAGAAGTCCCTCACTCCCGACCACACCGTCTACGCTCGCTCCAAGACCACCGTGTACCGCGTGCCCCCCTTCACCTTCCACGTCAAGAAGATCCGGGAGGGAGAGGAAGAGGTCGTGCAGCACACTGAGATGGTGGAGGTGACCGAGGCCGAGAGCTTCCAAGAGGGTGAGGAGAACGGGCTGGCTGTGCATGTGGAGGAGGAAGAGGAAGAGGAGCTGGAGAGTGTAGACGGTGCAGAGATGGAGGATCTTCTGGAGGTGACTGAGGATTCCCACCTGGTCAGTGTAGAGGCAGGCTACCACAAGAAGGCACAGAGCGACTAGAGCGACCCAACGGCTCCGTGAGGGGGCGACGGCTGAGATGAAAGCGGAAAACGGGAATCTTGACGAATGATTTTAATCACAAGGACACAATATTAGTCATAGGAACTTTCTAAACGTGATCACAACTTATCACATCTGATATCTTATCTTTTCTCTTTTTACTGCACCCAAAATGGATGCCTTTCGTATTTGCTCATCTTTCGCAAAAAAAAAATAAATAAAAATAAATAAGAAAAAATGTAATAAAAACAAAGCCAGCTTTTAAAACACGCTGCAGGCTGCTGCTTTTACACCTGACTGTTTATCCTTAGTCATGCAGGGCGAAGACACTTGCTGTTTGTTGTTAGTTTGATAAATTGAGTGGCTATAAGAAAAAAAGATATGTATAAATAGTCTTCGCTATTGAAATGTAATGTATATTTGCCATGTATGATATGCACATTGATAGGTTTGGTAACAGGAAGGTGCTTGCAAGATTTATGTTGTTATAGATGGTAACAGTGGAGTAATGTGCACACTTGAGACAGAAAAAAAAAAAGCAGGTTGAAAAAGCCTGTCTACTTCGATATGAACAAAGCTTCAATTAATCATGCTTCATGCCAAATGTTTTAATGTTTCTCACATGTTAAAGGCAATGAAATGTGACGAAGAAATGTAAAATGACTAATAAAAGATACATGATAGATACATATCTTCTTAGTGATAACAGGAAATAAAGCAACACTAACAAAGTCAACAGTCATACTATTTAGACACTTCTGCATCATATAAACCGAGGTTACTGTTATGTACCAATCTTTTTGGACCTAATGTTTTACTTTTGCTTTACCTTTGCTAACACACAGTGTAATCATCATTTACTGTAACATTTTGATGTTTATGTCCCATATGTATTGCGTCCACACATGTTGTATTCACCAAGTTCCACACAAATGAATTAGTATTACTGCCCAGAGGAGACAATAAATGACAATGTCAACATCACAACTCATCACAGTACATTTGCATATCCCTTTTAAAATTCCCCAAGGTAATTTCAGTCAGAAAAATTATGGTTTGAAGTTTAATGAGTAACTGTGAGGTGTAAATAGCACCCTGAAGCAGTTGAAGGAAATGATCAAACCGTCAGGTTTCATAAATGACATGGCACATTATAAACATCACAACACCATTTCTACTTTTTTTTTTTTTACAGAGATCATGTGTATCACAAGCAATCTCATGTCCTTCCACTCAGTTGTTCAAAAAGAATGTCCACTCTGATGAAAACAACCAATTATAAGTTCACAAAATTAGATTGTAATTGTAAAACACGATTGTGCAGGATTCAAGGAAGCTGTGACGATTGGGCTGCAATTACCCTGAGCCTGATGTGAACTGGCAGCGACATTGTTCAGCCACTGCCACTTTTGGACATGTTAAGCAAACACACATGGATCCAGAAAGGAAGAAGGTGAACATACAGGTTTTCATTTGGTCGCTAGCGGATGTGGTGACCTTGATGTGATTAGTCATGCAGAAGGAAGCCACAGTGTAGCATCGAAAGCCATCAAAATAATCAATGGGCTGGACAATGCAATTAAGGAGAGTGCTTCCTTTCTCCGAGTCTAGGAAAAGTGTGTGTGTGTGTGTGTGTGTGTGCCTGCGTGTCTGTCTGTCTGTCTGTGAAATAAATCAGTTACAGGGTTGTGGCATCACATAAGTGTAAATGTATTCTATTATAATACAACTATGATTACATTTTCATGGATTTTTAGACAGACAAAAAAAAAACTACATTGTCTCGCACATTTAAGATTGAAAGACTTGTAAGATATTGGACCTTTTTAGAATCTGTGTGTTTTGTCACCATGTACATGTTGCTCTCTTTGAGTCTGTAAACCAAGCATGCTATCAGCATACGGTAGTTCATGCAAAGCACATTATGAGATATTGTTGCTAAAAAAAAAAGAAGAAAAAAATCACAGTGCCACAAAACACGTAACACATATTGTGCTCTCTTTGTGTTATTAATTCATACTCAGTTAATGAACTTTGCATTGTCAGTTGTGTTAAAAAAAGCATCTTTTACCTAACCACTCCAGTATGAATAAAAGCTCACTGATTAATACATACGGCCTTTTTTCCCCCTGTTTTGTTGAATATCATGGAGCTTTTACATACTTTATACGAGGCTCTTTACATGTCAGCTATGTGATGTAGATGAGACATTGAGATATAATGGTGGACAGTAAGTAAAAAAAATACTAAACGAGTTCCGCTGTCAATATATCAATACTAGACTAGTATAGTATAGATACTAGACTATGCTAGTTTATGCCCTGCAGATACCAATACTATGAATAATAATAGTAGTAGTTATCATCATTAGTAGCAGTTGTATGAGTAGAAATATATTATTACTATTAGCATTATTAGCATTATTAGCATTATTATTATTATTATTATTATTATTATTATTATTATTATTATTATTATTACTTTTCAATACAATTGTAGGACTATGTAGTATATTTTTGTTAGAGTAGTTATTTTTGAGTAGTACAGATAGAATATCTTTTTTATTTTTACTACCCCCCTGCCGGATATTTGACTATGATCTGGAGAGGTCAATAATGAACAGCACTAGTGTTATTAAACTCTTGATGACGTCTGCACTGCCAGTAACTCAGATGACTTCCAGGCTGGCTGTTCCGTCAAAGGCGCTCATCCTCCCGCCGCAACAGCGGAGCACACGCACTTCCTATATGGTCCTTCCGGAGGGAGGGTTCGCAAATGGGATCAGCTCGATTGCGACAGCAATAAACACGGCGCTCTCAACCAGCAGTCCCTCAAAGTCCCGCCTCTCCTGCGAGTAACATGCATTCTGATTGGCCACACTTCACCGGCCGACAACAACTGGTTGCCGCGCCTGTCAATAAAGTAGTTGACGAAGTTTGTGTGGCTGGAAACACTGCAATGAAGGAGACGGGCTTGGATTAGTCTTCTGAACGTGAGACGGGCGACTTTTGCCGTGGTGACGCGAGCGTTCAGCGGACTGCGACCCTTGTTTGTATCGCTTTTGTGTGACTTTCTTTTTTTTTTTTGTGCAGCAAACGTGTCTGCCATTGTTATCGTCGGTGACTTTTAAGCGAGAGGGTGGCAGTAATTAACCGGGGAAAAAAAAACTTTACGAAGGAGCGACATTGAACACGAGCCAGGTGAGCAGCTCCGACGACTTCTGCTTTTGGTGTTTATATAGAATTTTTTCCCAGAAATTGAAACCAGTTGAATGTCAATGTTGCGTAGCAGAAGACGCCATCAGTTTATTCGCGCCCAGCTTTGTTACTTCAAACTGTTCAGAAGAGCCGCGGTGCTCTTCGTTATCAGCACTGGTGTAATCACAATGTGTACAGGATGTTACAGAAGTTGTTGAAGTGCTCAGAAAGGTCAACTGTTCGTTCTCGGTTTTTGTTCTGGAACCCATTGGACTGTCGCACCTAAACTCAAGTCTCGGTCTGCTGGATTGACGTTCCTCACATTGCTGCCAGTTCTGGAGTTCGCCGATGGTCATAAGTGTGGTCGATCAGGACTGATCAGTCGCTCGCATCTAATGGGGCTAGCTTCACTTTGGACGCAGTGAAATTCAGGTCACTGCTCTGTGTGTGTGTGTGTGTGTGTGTGTGTGTGTGTGTGTGTGTGTGTGTTTGCCTCCCGCTGTCACACCCATCTCCATCCCAGCTAAAGGCCAGCGTGACACCTGGCGCGGGGCTGCAAACCTCTGCCAGGCACCACCGGTTCTGTAACTTGGGACGAGTCCGGTCCGGATTCTCACTCGATGTTAAACTCATTCGATCTTTATCTGATGTGGAACTTCTTTACCTGGTGGTCAACTGCAAGTGTGGATGTGTGTGTGTGTGTTGTTTTTTTTACTGCTTTTTACGGCTGTGAATGAAATGCTTTGCAAAAATGGCCCAGATCTGCTTTGCCACATGAGTTTATTCACAAATACTACAAAAAAAGCAGACACTTTGCATTGCTATGGCATTCTTTGTTCCAGGAAGCGCTTACTGGAACATTTGTGACAGGATTGAAAGGAATCTTGTTTTGCCTCACTGTCAAAGCTGTAGAGTAAAATGAAAAATGGACATCTGGCTGGCCTTGCAAATTTAATGATATTGGCAGACTCTCTTTGCAGGCCAAATTGTAAAAGATGTCTCATTTAGGTAAATGCAGTCGGATCAATATTTGTGAAATGTGAGTATCTTCTAAAGGGCCCCTAAGGCTATCATTTATAAGATGTATGTTAGTCAGACAAAAAATTGAACTCATCCAGCGAATAGATGGGCCGGCCGACCCAGCATATACACTTGCATCCTTTATCATCTGATATAAACCAATGATTTAGAATGAAAATTGATCTGTAATAGTTTTTGTTTTTTTTGTGCTATTTCTGAGGTCACTCGGTTATTGATAAACGTGCATAGTTCTCACATAGGCTCTTGAGAATAAGAGCTGTCTAGTTTCTTGACTTAAAGTGTTGTTTTGAGTCACTGTAAATAGGATTAGTGATCGTGGTGGAAGACCCTAATTCAGACGATAGGAGAGTGAATTATGTCAACACAGTATCGATGATGACTCAGTTTCTGTGTGGCATCATCCTCTTTGGGGTTTCATATTCTTAGAAATCCACCCTAATTCAGATGCACCTTTTTCACATGTCGTTGAAAGAGGAAGGACGGTCATATGAAGCACTGCATGCTTAAAAAAAAAAAAAAAACACCCATATGAGGTCAGTAATGGTTTTGACCTAAATTTTGTGGCTTTGAGGGGGACGCTGACATGGTTTAAGTGAAACTTAGCATACATACATCTCAGACATGAGAGGGGACCTTTTTATTGAGTTGGCAGTTTATTACAACTTAACATTTCTAAAGTGTCATATAACATTAATGTTGGTGTTGAGGCCATGGTTTGCTGGCACACCTGCGTGAGCTAGAAGTGCCGTTAATACTATTAAGGAAAGCACACAAATCAAAACACGGTCATGTTTGAGGTTGTATTCGCTGGTGGTGTCAAATGTGGCTTTGTTATACTAATAGGAGTTGATGTCAGTCTGCCCCAGTTATGTATGGAAATGTACAAAATATCAGTGAGGTCAGAGATTCACTCAGTCCAGCCTGTCGTATGCAGAAACACGCATGGATGTGGACGACAGGAAGTGCTTTCAAAGGGGGAAAAAAAAATCTGGAGCAAGGCTAAAGATCACCGACTGCTGTGTGCTCAGGGAGTTGACAGCTGTTCATCGAGGCCCATATTTCTTGTTGCCATTGTGTTTTGTCAAACAGGAAGTGACTGTGTTGAGTAGGTGGCCGCTGAGGAGCATGTTGTCATTTTCAGAGAAAATCTTATCTGTAGCAATGTCTTCATGGCGAATGTTGCTCTGTGAACCCAGGTGACAGTGTATTTAAAAAAAATAACAGCATGTGCCTTCCCATATGTATTTTCTGGTTATCTTGCATAATTTATGCTGCCATTTCTTTTGTGTGTCTGTGTTTGTGTAGGTCTTAGGAGGTGAGTGTGAAAATGGCCCAGTGGAACCAGTTACAGCAGCTGGAGACCAGGTATCTGGAGCAGCTCTACCACTTGTACAGTGACAGCTTCCCCATGGAGCTACGGCAGTTCCTCGCCCCCTGGATTGAGAGTCAGGACTGGTGAGAAATTAACAAATTTATGGGCGCTGTAATGACGGCACATTTGTCTCACCGTCAAATTGCATTCCCGTCAGACTGGCAGCGAGCCACCACGATGACTTGCTGATATTTTGTCGTTCAAAAAAGCCATTCTAGTTTATCATCCATTCTCGGCCTCTTTCTTATCGTGATTTTCTCCTCTCTCATGAAATCGTTCACGGGGATCTCATACATATCATGTATCACCTCAACATACTGAGTTGAATGGATGAATGAGTCTTTTCTTTCTTGCTAAGGGCCCAATTGAGATATGCTCCTCGTTGCCAAAGAGGATATGTTTTCAGCCCCATTTCCTGGTAGTTGGAGAGCTTGTTAGCAATAAAAAAAAAAAAACTGCTCTTGCACAGACTGAGGACCAAGTGATTATATTTATTGCACGTGCAGCAAGTACACAAAGATCATCAAAGATTGCCTGTCGCAGTTGTATTTCTGTGCAGAGTTTTGATTGCATAAGTAGTCTCTCCACTGTGGGTTTCCAGGATGTTTTGATGAGATCCAACAAAACTGTTTATACGGGACACGGATGAGTAACCCTTAAACTTTTACCAGCCCCACAATCATCATAACATGGTTGCCTCGTCCTCGTCTTTCTCAAGGGCCTATGCTGCCAACAAGGAGTCACATGCCACACTGGTGTTCCACAACCTTTTGGGAGAGATTGACCAGCAGTACAGCCGATTCCTGCAAGAGAACAATGTGTTATATCAGCATAACCTGCGCAGGATTAAACAACACCTGCAGAGCAAGTACCTGGAGAAGCCGATGGACATTGCCCGCATTGTCGCCCGCTGCTTGTGGGAGGAACAGCGGCTGCTGCAGACTGCCACATCTGCTGCCCAGGTACGGAATACCACACCAAACCAGACGTACACCTATGAAATCATATCAGACTTCAATTAAATCAAAGTTTCAGCATAGGAACCGCATTTAGTGCAACTGCGAGTCCTTTTTTCAAATTAAATCTTGCGCGCACAGTTCAATCGGTAAAGTCTGTGTGTGTGTGTGTGTGGTTTGGCAAAAAGGCTCTTAATGTTAGTATATCTTTTTGTCCTTTGACAGGACGGCCAGGCAGCCCATCCTACTGGCACAGTTGTGACAGAGAAGCAACAGATCCTGGAGCACAACCTTCAGGATATCAGGAAACGAGTGCAGGTTTGTTTCATTTGTTTAGTTTAATTCATTATTCAAACTCAACCTAATAAACTGTACCGATATGTAAGTTTACTACCTCATTGTATTTTTGTCTTTTTTGTTTTTACAGGATATGGAACAGAAGATGAAAATGCTTGAGAACTTGCAAGATGACTTTGATTTCAATTACAAGACACTGAAAAGTCAAGGAGGTATATTGATGGTTTTAAACTTGGTCTCAGATGACTACTTGCGATATGTTTTCTAACAGCTAACCTACGACTTGTCCACATTCTTCTCCCAGAGTTGTCCCAGGACCTAAATGGGAATAGCCAGGCATCTGCCACCAGACAGAAGATGGCTCAGCTTGAGCAGATGCTGAGTGCCTTGGATCAGCTCAGGAGGGTGGGTGTCTAGAGCTCACCATCATTTCAAATTCTGATGCACGAGGATAGAAAAGAGGAAACAAAAATGCTGCATTCAATATAGGTTCTGTATTTCTGGGCATGTACAAATGAAAAATTATTTCCTTAACATGCAAACAAATGGAATCAGCTATCAGACTGGCAGGCCTCTAGTTTCCTGGTGGTGTGTTACAGTGGTATCGGTTGATAGAGAGAAGACGAACTTTGCGATGAGCTTTATTACAGTTACAGCACATCCTTGGTGAGTGGTTGTCATGAGTTCAGGTCAAAACAAGGGTTGTTAATCTTGTGTAAATCAGCGTCACAGATTTCCGAGGAGTTGTTTATAGATTTTGCTCTTTATTGGTTTTTCAGTGACAAAGTGTGTCACGTCTGTCAATTTAGGGAACTGATAGATGTGAGAACTGCTGAAGCTCCCTTTGGCTATATTATACCCTTCCATATAGTTTTTCATTTCAAAGGACATTTCCCTGATTACTTTATAGCACATAACAGAAGAGGAGGTCCTTACATGACCCCTAGTAGCAAGATTGAACTTAAGTGTCATTGCAACAGGAAGCAATATGTGTAGTAATGTTAAAAATAACCAGTAACAGTAATAACCACTTAATTTGGGAAATGTGGAACAGTTGAGAATTTTACATGTAATGCAAGTGTTAGGTTGTGCTGCAAATCCTGGTCTCATACTGATTCGAATACAGTCATTATTTGGAGTTTGACAATGACAAGAAATCATTGTGAAATCTCCAATGATACTCGTAGGTAACTTCAACTGTGCTGATTATTTTTGCAGCAAATTGTGACGGAAATGGGAGGCTTGCTGACCGCCATGGATTACGTACAGAAGAACCTGACGGATGAAGAACTTGCAGACTGGAAGCGAAGGCAACAAATCGCCTGTATTGGAGGTCCGCCTAACATCTGCCTGGACCGTCTTGAAACATGGTAGGCATGAAGGCAGAATATGCATTAAATTCAATTGAAAGCAGCACAAGATGTAACCATGCATTAATTGAATTCTATCATCCAATTTGCTGAACTCCCCGACCCACTAGCCTGTCCAGGACAGATAAAGTAATATGCTTGCAGGAAGCAATCATTTATGTTGTCTTCAAATCAGATTAAGAGTCATAGGAGGAAGTATGGTTATGACCCAAGTACATAGCAAAGTATTCCTTTTTTTTTTTTTTACCAACCAAAGAGAGATTACATTGAATGGCACACATAATTTCTCTGTTTTATAACAAATATTTGGTGTTCTCCTGTTATCTATAGAGACATCAAGCAAAGTATTTCTACTTAATTGAGTAATTGTCGAGTCAGGCAACTACCTGAAGTATGAGTGGTCTTTTTAAGATGTTTGATTTGAACTGGATGTGGGTTTTTAACCAGGATCACATCCCTGGCTGAGTCCCAGCTCCAGATTCGTCAGCAGATCAAAAAGCTGGAGGAGCTTCAACAGAAAGTGTCCTACAAAGGAGACCCCATCATTCAGCATCGGCCTGCCCTGGAGGAGAAAATAGTGGACTTGTTCAGAAGCCTAATGAAGAGGTACAGCAGATGAATTCATGTATTCTTAAATGAGTGCATATTTATTTTTGTGTTATTATGTACAAAAATGATGGCCAGTCTTTATAAACAATCTATAAATCTTAAGCTCAAACTTACTAGAGCTTTCGGCTGCACGTTTACAACATTAGGCACCAGAGGAACTTTTTCATAGGTCAGAAATCGATGGGAGGAACTACACCCCGTTATCTGACTCACTGCAAGAACTACTAACAAGCATAGTTCATAGAACTACATTTTGAGGACTATTTTTAGAGTCACATAACTATATATTGATCAGTCAAACACGTGGCAATGTAGTATAGACAGCCACCATGTTTAAGACCTTTTTAAAACTATAGCTTTGTCCACAACCTCCATATTGGATAGTTCCTCTCAAAATGGTTCCTAAAACTGTCTGGTTTAGAAAATGCCAAGCATGGTATTCCTGCTACGTCTGGAAAGTTCAAATGTAGGTCATTTAAGACACTTGAGCCAGCCTCTTTTGCTTCATGACAACCATGAGTAACGATTAAAAGCTCTGGATCAGCCCTAAATGGAGTGTTAACCTTAGATTCTCTCCACGGCCTTATCGTGATGATTGCTGAACATTCATTCCTCATTCATGCGTCTTTGTTCCAGTGCTTTTGTGGTGGAACGCCAGCCTTGCATGCCCATGCATCCAGACAGACCTCTGGTCATCAAAACAGGAGTGCAGTTCACCAATAAAGTCCGGTAAGACGCCCAGCCGTCAAAAAACAACATGCGCGATTTTAAATGGCAACTTTCAGATGCTGCTTGCGATGGAGAATAACGGCATTTTTAATCTTTATTTTTCCAGGCTGCTTGTGAAATTTCCTGAACTAAACTACCAGCTGAAAATTAAAGTTTGCATTGACAAGTGAGTTTTTTTTTTTTTTTTTTTAAATCCTTAATATTACATTGCGATCAGAAAGACCAGAATTTAAAGCAGGGACATCATTAATCATTAATGATCTTTATCAATTATATTTTTCAGGGAATCTGGGGATGTGGCTGCAATTCGAGGGCAAGTATTTATTTATTAATTTTTTAACTTTTTTTTTTTCTTCAGGCCAAACACAATTGTTATGTAATATTTTAGGCTCTTTTTCTCGTTTTGAAAGGTCACGGAAGTTTAACATTCTTGGCACCAACACAAAAGTTATGAATATGGAGGAATCCAACAATGGCAGCCTGTCAGCAGAGTTTAAACACTTGGTGAGTTATATTGAACCGTAGCTGCCAAACTCCTGCCACCTGACAAAGTGCTCATGTCTGCCGTGGAGCACTGACTTCCTGTTTGTTGCAGACCCTGAGAGAGCAGAGGTGTGGTAATGGTGGTCGTACCAACAGCGACGTGAGTACAAGTTTGCGCAAGTCTTGGTGTGGCAGTGTCGTGTAATACTCAGATTAGTTGTGTAACAAGTTTAAAGGACGATTGTTAAACTCCTGCAATGAACAGACCACACACACACACACACACACCTAAGCGGTGTTCGTGCAGCCACATTTGTGCTTAATGAATGTTTACATGCTCTGCCCCCTGGCAGGCCTCTCTCATTGTCACAGAGGAGCTCCATCTTATCACTTTTGAGACTGAGGTCTATCACCAAGGCCTGAAGATTGATCTGGAGGTCAGTACCACGTCGCTGCGCCTGGAGCTTTTCTCCGTTTAAACACTGCAACAGCATGCAAGAATTATGCATACTGTGAAAAATAAAAGAGCACTTTGACACTCTTAATGAAGTAAGTCGACATGACCAGTGAGTCATTCACAAAGTCTCCCGCCTCCGTACGCTGTCACTTCCCCAGCTTCTAAATAAGCTGTCACCGCCATTCATCTCCATACAGGTTACACCTAATGAGCACTAACAGCATTTCTGCTGACGCAAACTTAAAAAAACTTTCCATACATTTTGTGAGTGTCACACGATCCGAAGTGAACCTACATATCTGATGACTGAGGCGTAATGCGTTTTCTGGAACCTGCGCCACAAAGCCCTCATCCACCGGCGTGACTGTCAGGCCCGGAGAAGCAGCCGCAGCATCCGATTTTCACCCCAAAACCAAAGATCTTCTCCCGACCGATTAGTTTAGGCTCATGTCGAGTGCAGGTTATGAGACGAGTTCGGTTGCGTTATCGGTCATAGCATGCAACGCGACCAATGTGTATAGGATTAGTTTCATTTTCAGCCGTGTGTTTATCTATGGAGCACTATCGAGATTTTCATCTTGACTCATTCTATACAAACAAGATGCAAGACACTAAGCACGAACTTCAGCCTTAAATCTTTTGCATCTTTGTTTGGCATTCAATAACATACAAAATGTCTTTTATTGCCTTAATAAATGCGCATAAGGAATTTGACTTGCGAGTTCTATTATTTAACACGAGTGTGAAATCAGATTACTTTCACACAATGCTTCGTACAGTGTTTCATGTGTTCCATGCCCGCATGGGTAGATGACACAGGAGAACTCTCATGCACCGACTTGAGTTAAGGACAGAAGCATGACCAACAGTCTGAGGCCTCGCGTGGACGACGTCAGCAAGGCGTGTCAAAACGTTTTGAGAGGAAAAGCTACAGTAACGCAAACATACTGAGGTCAAGTTGCCCGTCTTCTTTCCGCAGACTCACTCTCTGCCTGTGGTGGTCATTTCAAACATCTGCCAGATGCCCAACGCCTGGGCTTCCATCCTGTGGTACAACATGCTCACTAACCACCCAAAGGTGAGGCAGCACCCTCTGCTGGTGTAGAGGCAGAACTTTGCCTGCTTCCCGAGAAGGTTGGGAATGTTCACACCAAGATTATCATAGTTGTGCAGTCATTAGTTTTTAATTCCTTTTTTGCGTTGTTTTGCATTTTGGGTTTTAAATTTCTGTTTAGTTTTAACTAGTCTTTTGAAGTGGTTTCCGAGCTTAATTTCGTTTTTGTTTTTAGAATTCTTCGTTTTAGTTCAGTTTAATCAGTTTCAACGTTAAGTTTTAGTCTTTTTTTTTTTGTTTTTTTGGTAATATTGCATTTTGTAAATTGTACTTGGTTGGGTGTCTCTGCACAGAACGTGAACTTCTTCACCAAACCGCCAGTGGGTACGTGGGATCAGGTGGCTGAAGTGCTCAGCTGGCAATTCTCCTCCACCACCAAGAGAGGCCTGACCATTGAGCAGCTCACCACACTGGCTGAGAAATTGCTTGGTATGGTCGCATCCTTGAACGTCTCCAGAAAAATTTCACCATGCGACTTCCTATTTTAAAAAAAAATGCGCGCTGATATTCTTGAATTGTCTCCATAGGACCTTGTGTGAACTACTCTGGCTGCCAGATCACCTGGGCCAAGTTCTGTAAGGTAAGTCAGGCTGCGTTAGCAAACACTTACACGTCCATCCATCATGTTCCCATTCTCTATGCTTCAATGGGAGCTGATTGTTCATTCACAGGAAAACATGGCTGGCAAAGGCTTTTCTTTCTGGGTGTGGCTGGACAACATTATTGACCTGGTGAAGAAGTACATCCTGGCACTTTGGAACGAAGGGTGAAAGATTGCTGGCTTTGTAATTGTAGCGTCAGGCCATTAAATTTGCTTTGCAAGTTAATAATCCGCAGACATGTACTCCGGCTAACATTTGAAACATGCCGGGCCTGATTTGCTGTTTTTTAGAATTTAAAACTGCATTGACTTGACCACCCACTTCCTCTCTGCAGGTATATCATGGGCTTCATCAGCAAGGAGAGGGAGAGGGCCATTCTTAGTCCAAAACCTCCTGGCACTTTTCTTTTGCGCTTCAGTGAGAGCAGCAGGGAAGGAGGCATCACATTTACATGGGTAGAGAAAGACATCAGCGGTGAGTATTTTCATTCTTTCTGTCAAACAGTAATTGTCATAATATGTTCCGCGTTGTGACCCACAGGGTCTTTTTATGTTTCTAGGAAAGACCCAGATCCAGTCGGTCGAGCCGTACACCAAGCAGCAGCTCAACAGCATGTCTTTTGCCGACATCATCATGGGCTACAAGATTATGGACGCCACAAACATCCTGGTGTCGCCGCTTGTTTACCTCTACCCCGACATTCCTAAAGAGGAAGCTTTCGGAAAGTACTGCAGGCCAGAAGCAGCCCCTGAATCTGAGATGGGAGGAGACTCTACCAGCAGTAAGTCGCGGTCTTGTCCTCCTCATCGTCGGTGCAGATTTACAGTGTTGCTTATCACCTCTGCTAAGGAGATTGTGTTTTCACCCATGGCTGTTGGAGTGTTCGTCTGTCAACTGGCCCGATTTTCACAGATTATGGTCGTGCACTGCAGTATTAGCCAGGGAAAGTTCCGTTTAAAGCTTGGCGCAGACTCATTTTGACATGATGGAGGCTTGGCGGAGGTCTGCACTCTCCAGAGTGCCCTCCTGCCTCCTAAACAAGCATGTTTTTGCTAATTATTTTGTGCTCCCTATGTCTCAACTAAGTGCAAACGTTGTCATTTCTCAAACAGCAATTCAGCCCTACTTGAAGACAAAGTTCATCTGCGTCACCCCGTGAGTATTTCTTTAATTACTCTACTTTCAGTCATCAGTCTCATGCCACCCAGAGACGCAGCAGAGGATTCTTTCTCGGCGTCACAGCTCAGCATCTCGACTTCCTTTTTATTCTAAACTTCTTTTTTTTTTTTTTTTTTTTTAAAGAGGCAATTGTTCAAAGAAAGGAGAACAAAGCTGTTTTCACTTTCACTATGAGTCATCTTTGCTACTGGAGGAAACATGACTCTGTTCACACAAAGCACTCGCATTCCTATAGAGCAGACCTGTGGTCACAATCACAACGGTAACAGATATCTGCCTGTGCCCAGCTTCCAGCAGGTAAACCAGCCTGCTGAAGATGAAACATGTACTTAACATAGCACACAGGGTTTTTGTGTTGCTGCGTTTCTCGCCGCCAAATCAAATGCGGCCTCAGCAGCGTGTCTCGGTTGGTTGGACTCGCACCTAATTTCAGCTGCCCGTCAATGATCAGGCACACTGAACACGCAGGCAAGAATGAAAATGAAAATGGCAGCACCGCTTTGATTCTAGAATCATATAGAGGGGAGGAAAAAGGAGTCCGATATCGTAACGGCATTTGCAAATGCCGATATTTAGGCAATTAAACAATATTAAGAGCCATCTTTAATGCCAGTGTTACTCGCAGGGCATCCTCATCTGTATGATGCTGGACGTCAGAACCAACTGAAAATAAAAGTGAGACGGAGAGAGGAGGAAGAGAGAAGTGTGCGCAGTTCAGTCTCGCTCGTGTGTTTTTGGTCGGTAGTTGGTTTGCGTTGTGAGGTTTTGCTTAGTGAGATCCTGACCTGTCTCCGTAGGTGTCCCTCCGTGTTCATGGACTTGCCGGACAGTGAGCTGCTTGGGAACGGATTCCCGGGGTAGGCGCTTTGGGAACGAGGTGGCATGTAGGGCTTTGTGTGCATCTTGTCACATTGTGTGTTTTGTCGTCGATGTGTCAGACATTTGGCGCAGTTCCCCCACCTACATGATCTTGTTTTCCATCCCACAGTCGCGTCTGACGGTTCTCACACCGCAGCACCTCCACGCCGCTCATCAGCCCTTTTCATCGCGCTCGGCTCACTCTGCACCGCGGATGTTTTTGTCTCGACTAAACGCATGATTAAAATGGTCTCGAGCGTTTTCACCCCGATTGTCAAACTCATCACAGGGTCACGGAAGCCAGTCCGGTTTTACCTATTTAGAAATCATCAATTTGACACCATTTCGTTAAGCATGCAAAACGGAGAAAAAGACAGAAGTCCCAGGAGGTGGCACATTGGATCCACTGACCCCACTGTACGAACCAGCTGATGTGATGATGACTGTAGAGCTGCTGGCATTAACATCAACCGCGAGCCGAGTATAAAAGCTGTCTGTGTCACTGAGCTGCCTAAAATGGAAGCAGGAATCATGGTACCTTACATGCTCTGCATCTGCGTTTTGATATTTTTTATGCTTCCATGTTTTACCACAAATCCATGCTAACTTATCCATCAACTCATCTGGAATGTGGGTTTGCACATGGCACACACCGAATTTCCGTTTAAAAGGATGATGAGACCGATATGTGTATTAAGCATAAGCTCACTTGTGGTAGACCTGCGGTCATTCACAAGTACTTAACTTAACTTCCCACTAAACTTGCGGTGAAGTGCGACGACAAGCTGCTATCATGATGGTCACATCTAAGGCATGTTGGAGTGACAGGAGCAGGGCGGCAGCCTGGAATCTGCGTGTGTGTGTGGGTGTGTGTGTGTGTGAGACCGTCGGTGAGCATTTCAGTTTGTAACGTGCGATGCACATTTTCTCTGTTTTTCTTTAAAAGCACAAACTCTGGAAACACCAGCGACCTATTCCCCATGTCGCCTCGCACTCTTGATTCGCTCATGCACAATGAAGCGGAAGCTAATCCGGGACATTTGGGTGAGTCATTTCCACACATATTACACACGCATATGCGCACGCACACACACACGCATGTTTTTACTGGAGAGGTCTGATTTCCATCACAACTAAAAGCCTAAACTGAACCCGATTCTAACATTTAATAAAAAAAATAAAAATAAAAAACCTCTGTGAAATGGATAGCGCTGACCAAAATGCTCTAAATGTCCTCACTAAAACTGTCATTCCACTCACTGGAATGTAAAGTATTAATCATCATGTTTTACTGAAATTTAGAGCAAATTTAGAACTTTTAATCCATCCCACCTCAACGTTGTTTTAACACATAAAGCTACTGAAAAGCGTTAGGAAATAGTCCATTGGTCTCCCACTGAGTTTAAATTGAGGCCTCAATGACGGGACAAAATTTTCAAGTAATTTTTTTGTGATTTTGTGGTGAGCTTTTACTTTTTAATGCCAGAGCTCATCATCATCATCATCGTGCAAATACTGACTTAAGTGCAGGGGTACCGTCGCTGCTTCGTACGCCCAGCGCCAGTCACGGCGATTGTGATTTGGTTTAAAAAGAACACAAACATAGAGAATGATAACGGGCGCGGCCGGACCTTTTCCCCCAGTTATGTCACAATGTTGCTGAGAAGCGTCCGGCTATGCTGTGACAGTAATCTTAGACACAAGCAAAAGAAAATGAGCCGGACCAATAAGAGTGACATTTGGCTCTCCCCCACAGAATCGCTCACTCTGGACATGGATGTAGCATCACCAATCTGAAGAGATGTTCCCAAGTTTCTTTCTCTCCTCAGTTTGTTTGTCCATGTTTTGTGGCCGCCGTCACGCTGTTGTGATGTGACGATGATGTTTCTGTCCGCGTCAGTGCACAGTCGACCCTGTGGTGTATAAAGATGACTCACTCTCACGCAGTAAAATGATTTCACAAGACGATCGTATCCCGAGGTTTCGCCACTTCTTGTCCACCTGTAGTTTAATAAATGTATTCATCTGCCGATACTGACTCATGTCAGTGCCACCCGCGTTTAGCACTCCCCCGCGTTCAGAGAGATTAAAGTATCTGAAAAATGCATTTTGAAAATGTATTTTTGGCTTCTTTTTTTTTTTTCTTTTTTTTTTGAAGTGGCCTGGGGTAAATGTGCTGTGTTTTTCTTTGTAAACAAACATGTAAATGGTTGCCGTGTATGCTATGCCACTTTAAAAATGTATTTTTTCTTTCCAACATGTTACATCTCCTTTTTTTAATACTTCCCAAATGTGACATCCCAAGTATTCCAACAGTGCCCTGAATTTGAAATGGTTTTTACACACATTTGAGTGTTTTGTACACAAAGCCACCTGAAGCGTCATAACAGCTTAAAAAAAAGGGGCATTTTAGATGCTTCAATTTTTTTAAGGTTATTTTCTTATTGACTTCTTTTAAAATCACAATATTGTGAGCCATTATGAGGAGAAAAAAATACTGTAATTTCTGATGATGTGAATTGCACTTGCTTTCAGCAGTTTCATTACTTTTGTTGTACCTGAGTTTTAGCTGACATGATCTGACATGTAATGTAAATCACTTTCTGAACAGTTTATTTTAAGACTCGCTTATTCACAATATCCATTGATGTTCTTGAAAGACATTTTACTCGTAACTGATTTGGTTGAGTCAACCCTGCCTGTTGATTTGAACTAAACTTTGTCTCCTGTGGCTTTATGTCAGAGGGGCTTTCTGTAAAATATGCTGTAACTATTCATTAAAAACAACTTGTCACTAAATAACGTCTGCCGGTCTACTGTCGCGAAATTTCGAAACGTGTCACACGCGATCAAGAGGGGCGCCGTAAAAGCATCCCATGAGCAGAAACATCCCGAACCGCTCATAAAGTAACAGTGGATCGTGTCCACGCTTCGTGCAAATGTACGACCACGTAAAACTGCTTGAGCGGGAAGATGGTTTATGGAAATCATTTGTGGTGTTGAGACAGAAACAACAAATGGTTTCAACATGATGGAAAAAACAAGGCATTTTAATGTGCAGCATGATTTGCAAATTACTCATCGTAATGTCCCAATCAGCTTCAGTGGTTCAGTTTCCAAACTTAACTTTGTTACTGGCACACTGTGGAATTTTCAAGGGATTTTTTTTTTTTTTTCAGTCCGACAGCCAAGACGACAGGTCAGAATCACATGACACTCCACGTTTAACATGATTCACACTTTTTTTTTTTTAATTTAACATTACTTGCCAGATAAACTAAAGGAGAAAGGACATGCTGGGGATCATAGACAAGATTTTTTTTTTTTTTTTTTTTTTTTTGCTGCTGGCAGAAGCTGAGATAAAACAGGCTTTATTGGGCCCAGCTACATTCTCCGAGTGAAGTAAAAACCAGTAACGACGACTGTAACGCTGTAATGGGAACGGCTGAGAAGCGGCAGCAGCAGCAGGGAGAAAACGATCTGGACACGTCCTCTGCTGGGGGGGGGGAATTGGCAAGAATCAAACGGGAAAGATTCAACAGACAAATAAGATCTAAAGCAATTGCATGCAAATGCAAGTAACGTGTGCGGGATCCTGTGGGGAATCTCTGTGGGCCTGGCTTGACCTGGAACATGAAATGTGCATTCAATAAGATTCAGAAATGTCTGGGGTAGTGTGAAATTGTGAAAATGATGTATCTCACAGGAAATCTGTGGATGTTTTTTTTTTAATGTATGAATGATCTGCGGTCCAGGGGCACACTCAACCCATGACCGTGTTCTTTAAAGTGAAACAGCAAAAACCAAATCCACCCTCGTTTTTTTTTTTAAATGGAATTTGAAACAAAGTGATGAAAAATTTGTAAATTTTGAGTCTGAATAGGTCAAATGTTATGTTAAACACTTGGAGAGCTGTATGCCATGTCAGAAAATACCCTTTTTTTTGACAGTTGTTTTAATTAAAGAAACTGCACGCGCCAATGCAACCATGATTTGAAATCTCCTTTCGATTGTTTTTTTTTTTGTTTTTTTGTTTTTGGGGGGGGGGGGGGGGGGGGGGGAGGGGGGGGTTGTTTTTAT
>CAAKHG010037896.1:0-12274 GCA_901007715.1 Dactylopterus volitans
CGCACACACACACACCGAGCTGTCATGGGTGTGTGTTTCTGCAGTAGCTGTGGGGCGGAGCCACAAATGAGACACCCCCCCCGTTCCCTCCACGCAGCTCTGCGGGACGCATGGCTGGCCTCCACTCGCGCGTCACACCGGTGGCGAGAAAACGTTTTTCCTCAAACACCCGGGACAAAACTCTCTCACCTGGATGTTCCTGTGGAAACGGCACCTGATTGGCTGCCATGCTGAGAGACACGCCCCTGACCCTCGCCATCCCCGGCTAGCACCGCTAGTTAGCGCACAGCTAAAAACACAAGAAGCCTGACGATGCAGCGCTGAACTGCGTGAGAAAGGAACGCCCACCTCCTGCTTAGCTCCTCCCCCTCCACGCTACATATGTAAGGTTTAACTGACCTTTTTAGTATTTCTCTCTCGAGTACAGTTTTACACAGGCAGTCTTACTCCTGCTCACGTAAAACTTCATTTTCATTCTGCGTGCTCTTGTTAGAAGTCTGTGTATTAAGGTAACAGTACTTTTACTCAAATACAATTTCCCCGCGTTTTTTCCCCACAGCTTGAAACTGACAAAGAGGCTCTGACAGCTGATGCGGTCCCACGGGTGCAGAGGAACCTCCCCGCTATCCGTTTTTCTTCTTCCTCCGTGAAAACCTGCTCAGGCACTCACGACAATTATCGCCCTTTAGCGCATTAACAATGTTAGCGGCATGCTAACCGACGCCCGAGGCCGCCGCGGAGGCGCCGTCCGCCGTCCACCTCTGCTCCGACCAACCACGGAGTCCGTCAGACAAACCAGAAACATCTTCCACCAGCAGACGCCCAGAGGAACGGAGAGCAGCTGTATCTGGTTGAACGAGTTGTAAACGGTGTTTATGCAATAAACATTAGTAAGACATTAGCGTCATGTGAGCGTTGTGTGGTTTGGGGGAACTTTAAAGGGCTAATTAGCAGATAGTTAAGACTCATGCAATGAGTGTTGGCTGGCGCTGGGCCAAGCGTCCACTCCAAACCAATAACAGGAATAAGACCTAGTTTCCCAGGAGGCTCTCCTCTGGGGCGCGGTGGGGGCAGGGAGGGGGGCAATGCCTGGAGCTTGGGCTGCCATGGAAACCACATCCACCAAAACAGTTTGCACACGGCCACCAGCATTAATCCACACATTTAATCTGCAATGTAATGACACGTTGGGCCAAACGGCGGGCGGGGTCGGCGGAGGAGCCGCGGCTGGGCCGGCCCACGTGGACCACGTTTGGAGCGGCGAAGATCGAGAGAGCGCCTTGGACTTCCCCGGCGGCGTCACGCTGCTCGGCCTCTCCTGACCGCGGCCGGGTACCTCGCGTCAGAGTGCCGCCGCGCTGCCAAAAGCCTCCATTAGGTCGCGGTGACGACAGCGCCGCATTCAGGGCTAATAAGGCTATCTGTTTGTTTTCCGGCCGGCTGGCCCACATCGCACAGACGACTCGTTTGTCCCCTCCACCGCTCTTTCTCAAGCTGCTGGCATTTACTTTGCTGGCAACGTGTCTTTTCCGTCAGGCCGGGACGCCGCGGGAAGCGAGACAAAGACGCTACGCCGCTGCTAAAGCCGCTTAAGCAACGCCATGCCGCAGATTTTTCACATTGCTCGTTTCACCTGTGATGAATTAGCTGACTTAACTCCCACGCGGTGCAGAGTGGATGGAAAAACAACCGCCCCCGCCAGGCTCGGGAGCGCCGGGTAACAACTGAAAATAGAAAGTGAAGGCTTGAAATAGAGGTTCGACTTGAGTCTTCGTTGTTTTTATTTTTGCTTACAGACTAAACAGGCGACTTAACAGCAGAGACGGCTGATGGACGCCAGCTGTCTCTGTGCATCCTCGTGCTTTTACAATCAAAGCTCCTCCACATTTTACCTCCCTGCGTGCCGTGAAATGTCCCGGAGGGCCGTCCTATTGGAAGTTAATGTCATAAAACTACTTTATATTTGTTGACAGACAATGCAGGACCGCCCCGCCGCCCACGTGTGACTGGCCGGCGCAGGCTGCCTGCAGTTCCTTCGGGTTCCTGGTGGCGGAGGAGGTTGATCCGAGTGTAAGCGAACACCTGTAAGTCCACCGTCTCCATGACTGGTAACCAAAGCAAAGCTTGGTTCGTGCTTGCGAGCGGGCACCATGCCGCCCCTGCCCACGCCGCCCCTGCCCACGCCGCCCCTGCCCACGCATCCCTGCCCACGCCGCCCCTGCCCACGCCGTCCTGAACCTTCTGAAGTTCTACACATGAAATGCGAGGGGGCGGTGCGGAGCAACCACGACATGTTTAGCTTGATAGCTTCCCGCGTCGCTCACCCCCTGATGTAGTGAACAATGAAAGACGGGCGAGGCTCCAACCGGAAACGATGCGCCAAAAGCCGACCAATCACAGCGCTCGTGGTCGGCATCGCCATGTTAGAATTTTGGAGGTGGAGGAATTTGGAGGTGCAAGACACTCAACACTGAAGGGTTTGGAAGGGGAGGAGCCGGCCGGTGTCTGGCCGCCGGCGGCCGGTGTCTGGCGGCCGGCGTCCAGCGGCCGGCGTGCAGTCGCTTGGATGCTAAATCATAAACCAAACTCAACCGGTTCCACTTCTTCAGTTGTTCTAACGGCGGTTGGCAGGTAAAAACCACAGCGGCCGCATGACACCTTCAACTTGATGACTGTGGGTGTGTTTAAAGGTCATGATCCACCTCTAATTTAGCAGCTGTAGGTGCCTCCACTGGCACTGAGCCTCAGACCTCCACTCTGGTGAAACCAGGCCATTGTTCTCTGTTTTCAAAAGGACCTGATGGGTTTGCTAACAAACCAACAGGCGCGTCTGAAAGCAGCAAGCGAGGGCTGAGGGGTCAGCTGAGACCAGGCTGCAGGCTACAGGCTACAAGCTACACCTACAACAGTGGTCAGGTCTGCTGTGGTTTTGCTCGCCACCGATTCCTCTGCCATCTTGTGGGTCGGCTCAGGTGGACCATTGTTCCATTGTCTGTTTCCCGACTAGGTGCTGAGGAATCTCTCAGTGTTACTACATAAATATGAATAAACACATGAGAAAACGAACCCAGTGTTGATTCTGAGTAAGAGAGAAAGGACGGCGTCAGCGGGGATGGTGAGCGGATGGCGTGGCAGCGAGAAGCAGAAGGAAGCGCAGGAGGCCAAACTCGAACCAAGCAAAATAATATGAGTACTGACTTCTTCCTCCTCCTTTGATGCATGAAGCACCGTTATGTTGACGGAGATTATTAATCAATAATTGTTTTTTTTCCCCTCACGTGGAATAAGGTCAATCTAACAAGGCTGTGTTGTGTAAATGTGTCTTGAATCAATGCAAAGAATTTTACCACATGGACGCCATCAGACGGGGGCGGAGCTAAGTTCAGTGGACAGCAAAGCCTAAACAAGCCTAAAGGTGCGGCGGCTGTGGTCCAATCAGATCTGATATATCAGCGATATGATTGCTGCTTATTTTTGGAATTGTGTATAAACGAGACTCAATGGTGTTTAGCGCGCGGTGCACAGTGACACTGTGTTGTTAATTGGAGAGGAGGCCAGAGGTCGGAGGTCAGAGGTCGGCCTCTGCTGCCTTTACCAGTTCAACTTTATCTGTTAAAGACAATTGCTGTTGTTGTTCCTTCTTGAAATAAACATACTTGTAGTATAATATAAATGCATCTTTTTACAAAAAAACCCCATTAACAATTAATTGATAATTGGTGAAAGTCACTGATCGCTTATGAAAAATTTCTGAAAACCAAATTTCTTCGAATGCCCTCGTCTGCATGCTAGAATATGACAAATTTGAAACGCCTCCGTAATTTGTGATGCTGTTGAAATGTACCGGGTGATACTGAGGGCCGCTTTTGGCACCCTGAGTGGGGTGACCAGAATATTAGGGACCCCTCTCAGTGTAACCCAGCACAGTCCAACAGCGTCACAAACTACAGTCCCAATAACAATCATTCAAATATGTCAGTATTCTATGTGGAGTTCTCATGCTCTCCCCGTGTCTGCGTGGGTTCTCTCCGGGTACTCCGGCTTCCTCCCACCTCCAAAAGCATGCTGAGGTTAACTGGCTCCTCTAAATTGCCCGTAGGTGTGTGTGTGTATGTGAGTGTGAGTGGTTGTCTGTCCTCCATGTGGTCCTGCCATGAGCTGGCCTCTGGTCCAGGGTGTTTGTACCCCGCCACTCGACCCTTGTCAGCTGGGATCGGCTCCGGCACGACCGCCACCCGGAACCGGAATAAGTGGAAGATGACGAACACCTCTCTGACACACATTCAATCACAGTCCAACATAAAACTCCTCCTGAAGGGAGAACTGATTGTAGGGCTGTTGTATTATACTCTATGGTGGACACGCGCTGGTCGTAATCTTATGGCTGATGGGTGTGTATTGACAATTAGCAGCTACAAAGTCTTTTCCCACATATATATATATATATATGCAGTATATCTGAAGCTGCCATATGTATGTTTTTTATCGTACTTTGTCTCCAGCTGCTCTGTGGAGAACACAACCACTTTGCTAATGAGCCTTCAGCGCGTTGCCGTTAACACGGGAGTCATAAAATGCTCCTCACATGTCATCGCATTTTCAGCTGGCAGCATGGGCCTGTGTGTGTGCGTGTGTGTGCGTGTGTGTGCGTGTTAATCCTGAGTGAAAGGCTGTGTTTTTGGTTGCACAGGAAGGCAGTGAGGAGGCTCCCCGGAGGGCCCCAGTGTGCCGGCCCGGTAAGCCGCTGTGAATGAGGCTGAATTCGCAGGCTCCCCACGAGGACGCACGGCCGATTAAGCTGACAGTCAGAGGCCCATTGACCAGTCACAGAGATTCAACGCCGGGCCGTCTCGGCAGCTAAAACCACCTGCGGATGGCGGGGGCGGCGGCGTAGGAGGGGGGAGGAGGAAGTGGAAGGAGACACAGGGAGACGTGCGGATACTCACTGTTACCCGTCGCTTCGGTAAAAGACGCCTTTTGTCCGTTCCAGCCTTTGTTGTCCATCTGTGGGGATGCAGAGAGGAGGACAGAAGGGGAGGTAAGAGAGATGTAGGTTCCTCAACAGACAGCTTCTTCACGCATGTCAGACAAGTTCCTTCCTACTGTTTGTGCCACAAAGAGGCGAGCGCTCGCAGGAGGGGATGCTTACCGAGCCCAGTCTGCCTCGGCCAGCTATTTAATCGGGGGGGGGTGTGTGTGTGTGTGTGTGTGGAGGCGGGTGGGGGGTTGTCACTGCTCAGCGCCCTAAAAAAAAAAGCCTCCTATACAATGTGCTGCTCCTGTTGTGGTATGTGCGTCTGCAAACACACGCGTGTGCAACAGGGAGGCAAATCACTTGTGATGCGTGTGACGGCCGCGGCGATGACACGGCGGTGGACAAAAAAACACGCCAGCGCGCCCCCAAACCTCCCACCGCCACCGACCACTCTTTTCAGGCTCTTTTTTTTTTTTTTTTTTTTTGCACAGATCACCCACAATCCCACGGTGGGAGCGCGGCGCAGCCGAGCGCCCGGAGAGCACGCAGAAGGGGGGAAGGAGGGACGAGCGGCCCTGCAAAACAGGAGCTTGGCAAACGGCGTCTGACGGCTCCACAGAGAGCGGGGTTGTCTAAGGATCTGGAGGGAGAAGTAGGCCGTCCAAATTCTTCTAACAGAGATGTTTTCAGAGTTGTCAGGCCGGTGCAGAGGCATGCATCAGCCACTAACTCGGCTCCCTCCAAATATCCCGGCTCCGGGCCCTGCCAGGAAACTCTCGCCTGCCGCTGCTCTCCAGAGCTGCGCACATCAAAACAGCCGAGTTTATTGGGCAAATAAAAGATGCAGTAATGCAAACAGAACCGGCCCCTCCCGCCCGTCCTCCCCCACGCCGGCACATCATCTTCGGCGCGCAAAGAGTCACAAGCGGCGATAACTCAACCACCTGGATAAACAAGAGCCAGAGCAACCAAGATGAGGGCAAGGAGGGAGATCACGGCCGCGAAGCCGGTGGCGATGTGGGCCGCTCCGATTGGAGGCCGGCGGGCGCGGCGGTATGGCAGCCTGAATAAGACATATGAGGCAGCATGTCTGTAACTAATGAGCTGTCTGGGGACGTGATGAACAGTCTCCAGTTATGTAACGCCATCTCGATCTGCATCCGCTCGCCTGAGCTGAAAAACCCGGCGAGGTGAAGGAAGACGACGGTGATCGATGGCTTCCTGCAGGACGCGGCGGGGTCAGCCCTTACGTAACGGGCCGGCCATGCCGGCAGCGCGGCGGGTCACCTGAGCATCACTATGTCATTAATTCTGCTCAAGGTTGGGGGGGGGCGGGGAAGGGGGTGAGGGAGGGAGAGAGAGAGAGAGAGAGATTCCGTGTGGAAAAAAAAAGGGGCGGGGCATCCTTCAGCACGCCGCTCTGTGGGTGCAAATCGACCAGCATCGCCGGAGCCTCGCTGCGAGTGTGGCGTGAATACCAATTGCAGGATGTCCTAATAATACAGCTCAGTGTGTGTGTGTGTGTGTGTGTGTGTGTGTGTTTGGGAGTGTGTGAGTGTGTGAGAGAGGGAGAGAGAAAGAGAGAGTGTGTGTGTGTGTGTGTGTGTCATTTGTGTATATACGGGGCTAAAACAACATTAAGATTAAGATTTTACATGTTTTCACCACCTGAAAATATCATGAATCTGTGAAACCGGCACGTAAACCAGGTGATCCACATTCTACTCGACTGCAGCAGTTTTCATAATTGACAAACGTTAAGTCAGTTATGAAGAAAAATGAGAAACATTTGCTTTTTTTAACGGGAGACCTGGATGCTTTGCCAGGCTTAAATAACTGCAGGTTTATCACTGGCAGCTGATAAACAAAAAGCAATTTGAAGATGCCAACCGGGCGATGAGAAAATATGACAAATTATAATAAATATGTAAATCTAGACTTTTTATTGTATGATGAAGTCATACATTCAGATAATTGATATTTTTAAAGCCTAACTTCTGTCAATGACCTACGGGGGCGCTCATGTGTAATCCAGGGTGTGTCAGTGCTCGGTGACATCACTGCTGGGCGTGGCCACAGGTCAGTGGAAACCACTCCCGACCACCCACGGCGGATCCACCCACGGCGTGTTTGAGTTCCCGTTATCGTGGCGTTCAGAGGAACTCCGATTTTGCTGGCTGTGCTTGTTTATACTGATGCAAAAGAAGCCAGCGTGTGATTGGCCAATAGTCAGACGACGACCGCATGTGACGTAGCTTTAACGGCGGGATAAAAACCACCTCTGGGGGCGTAACGGTACAAGTACGGAACCCGCATGCAGTAGTAGAGGACCCGTATGCAGTAGCAGAGGACCCATATGCAGTAGTAGATGACCATGTGCAGTAGTAGAGGACCCGCATGCAGTAGTAGAGGACCCGTATGCAGTAGTAGAGGACCCGTATGCAGTAGTAGAGGACCCGTATGCAGTACAGAGGACCTGTATGCAGTAGTAGAGGACCCGTATGCAGTAGTAGAGGACCATATGCAGTAGTAGAGGACCCGTATGCAGTAGTAGAGGACGCGTATGCAGTAGTAGAGGACCATATGCAGTAGTAGAGGACCCGTATGCAGTAGTAGACCCGTATGCAGTAGTGAAAACTACATGCAGTAGTAGAGGACCCGTATGCAGTAGTAGAGGACCCGTATGCAGTAGTAGAGGACGCGTATGCAGTAGTAGAGGGCCTGTATGCAGTAGTAGAGGACCCGTATGCAGTAACCGTGACCCCAAAACTGAGGAACGTGGAGAAGCGTAACCTCGGTGTACCGTTACTCCCCAGTATGACCTCATATGTCAGAGCAGCAAAGCCGAGCTTTTCCGGCTCCAGCGGGCTCTTCTAAACGAGGCCGCGGATGCACGGAGGGCCGACACACACTAAAAGCCTGGATAATGAATGACACGGCGCTTTTCACGAGGTGTTTGTGTGAAACGACTTATAAATGCTAACAAAACAAGTGCGCGGGAGCATCACACCTCGGCGGGGCTCTGAGGGACGGTGGAGGCTTTGTACCCCAGCTGCAGCAGCATGGCCTCGGCGGCGTTCCGCTTGGCCACCTTCTTGTTGGGTCCCGTTCCCGTGGCAACCTCGTTGTTCACCTTCACCTGAGTGGGCACAAAAAAAAAAAAAGAAAGACACACACACACACAAACATGAGAGGTTGCACAGAAATAAGTGAGGATGTTTTCAGCTTCGCGTCGATCGTGGAGGAATTTTTTCCCCCTCGACATTCCGGCCCCGCGCTCCCTCGCACACTGGAAGCCCCGGAACTCTGCGCCGGCCGGGCGCTGCGCCGTGACTCAGCCGCGCTGCTCGCCGAGCGGATCTGAGCCGGCGTGTTTGTTTTCCAGCGATCCCGCCGCATTAAATCTGTCTAACAGAATGTAAGCAGATATTTCCACCAGAACATCAGACGTCGTTATGTTATGCAAACAGACAATTACGCTGTGCAAATACGAGCGGCCCAGCCAGAGCGAGCGGGCGGGCGGGCGGGCGAGCAGCCGCCGGGGCCTCGGCGCTCTCCCAGAGCATCGAGAGAGGGGAGAAGGAGGGGGTGGGGGGGGCGGCCGGGGCCGGGCGGGAGAAAGGGGAAGAGGGAAAAGCCTAAACAAATGACTCGTAATGATGTAAGTAATGATGAAACAATCCTCCTTTTATTAAATTTCAAACGCTGATCAGCCCGTCAAAGGCGTTTTACACAAGGTGGAGCCTTTGCTGGAACAAAAGAGCGGAGAACAGAGCCTGGTTTCAGCCCCGCCGCTCACCGGCCCAAACAATGTGGAAATTTTAGAAGAGTGAGTGGACGGCACAAAGGGAGCACGCACACACACACACACACACACACAGTGTGCGTGTGTGTGTGTGTGTGCGTGCGTGTCAAAGAGGCATGGAGAACAGGTTTGAGGCTGAATTACTGCGTGATGCTGAGAGCGGCTCTGTTCCACTTATGAAAGAGGAGGATTATTAGGGGCAGGGAGCGAGAGCGTGATGATGGGAAGCGGAGGAGGAAGCATCGACGCGGCGGCGCCTCAATTAAAACGGGCGGCCCGGGGTCGGCGCTCGCCGCCGGCGTGCGGCCGTGACAGCCGGAGGGGCGGGGCGTCCGCACCTGCCCGCATCAGGGACGGCGCATCAATAATCCCTGCAATGAATTCTGTCCATCATGTGGAATTGGGCCGGTCTGACGGGGGCGGAGCTACGTTCAGTGGACAGAAAAAAACCCCAAACACTCGGCCAGAGTAGAAATGGAAAGTAAAGGTGAAGCAGCCGGGGTCCAATCAGAACGGCTGATTCCAGCGCGCTTACAGGCTCCGCCCCCTCAACAACCACCTGCAGACCGGAGCTACTTCGGTGTCTCCTAACGTGAGTCACTGAGCTGTTTGGCATCAGGATGCGTTCGAGGTCCGTTTCTGCCCTCAGAAATACGGATTCATGATTCACGTTTGATAGGACTGATTTTGGAATTGTGCCTAAAAGAGGCTCAGTGATGTTTAGGACGAGCGCAGTGACCTTTCCTTGTTAATTAGTGAAGAGGTCAGAGGTCGGCCTCCGCTACCTTTTTTATTACCATCATAGGCATTTTTAATTTATTCCCAATTAATTTTCCAATGACCAATGAATAAAATGTCCTCTACATGCTGATGACTGTGAGTTAGTAGATTCCAGCCTGTAACGCAATAGTTACTTTCCCTGGTAACCAGTTACTTTTATCATGCTGCAACTAAGTTACTTACGGAAGCGCATTGCTGCAAAATGGAGGAGACAAAAAGGGCCCAGTAATTACCTGATATGTTCAATATCTTGTTCACGTTACAACGTGAAGGTATGTTAATGATGTTCATGTACTTTCAAGATAAGACTCACTCCCCTTGCGAGCCCTGTGAAAGTAGAGCCGTGAGGCAGGAACGGGCCCGTTTACACCGTTCAGCTCAATCCAGCTTCATGTTGGCTTGAGGCCTGGTGAGATTCTACAGTTTTGGGGCTCAGTGGATGAGATTTATATCAGCATGACTACTCGAAGAAGGATTTTGAAATGCATGCGGTTATACCGAAGAAAGACTGGATCCGACCCTCTTGAGGCTGCGTCGTTCCTGATTGATCAAGTGGAGGGTGGAGGAGTTGCCATGGATACAAGCTCCACCCAGGCTGGATCTGTTGTCACCTCCTTCTTAGAGGACCCACGGCCAGTAAGGTAGTGAATCTTATCTTGAAAACAACATAATCTACACTTTCACACTGTTCCGTGATAACGTGAAAACATCTCATCACAAAATCACCTGATACTTTCACGTTATAAAGTGAAAAAGATATTTATCACGTAATTATGTGACACTGAGCCCCTCTTTCATCCTCGGCGTGGCAGCAACACGCTTCCGGAGTTACTAACTGAGTCACTTTCAGGGAGAAGTAACTAGTAACTACCGCTCATTACTTTTTTAAAGCAATTTGCCTGCACGCAGGTGCACCAGATGAAAAGATTAAAGGGGGATTTCCCTCAAAACCGCAAATTCATCCATTATGTCGTCACCGTTGGGCGGTATCAGATCCTGCCTGTTATCTCGCAATGATGTGGCTCTTCAAGCACGGAGATTCCTTCCCTCCATTTCCTGGATTTGTTCAGCAGCAAATCATCCACCGCTCAGTTAAGCTTTACAGGACGTGGCTGCAGCGTGTCATCGCGCTCCGTTAATGAATAGCGGCGCTGGCGTGCTGCCGGCTGTTTTCTCCACCACAGACCGGAGCTCGCCATGCCAGTTTCATGGCATGCGCTCGCTTGACTGCTCGGCTGAGGAGGACAGGACGGTGGAGGTGGACGTTAATCTATTCTGAGTGCTCACGTCACGCTACAAATATCACGACACGCAAATTATAAGACGGCAGAAGAAGAACAGGGAGTGCAGGGAGGCCCGAGGTCCTGACGGAGGACGCGAGACTTCTGCAGCAAAATCATACATGACCCACACATGGGCCACGTACCATAAGTGGTTGGTTGTATGCAGGATTGGACTGAGACTATGTACACACACACACACACACACGACAGGAACAGGAAACCAGATCAAAGCCGCCGCAGAAAACCGAGAAACTTGTGCTGAGAAGTTCTATATTGATGCCGTCTGTTGGCTGGACGGAGAGACTGTGGTCACAAACGCAGTCTGCATGGACCTGGATCAGGACCATCCGGAACCACATTATGGAGTCCCATGAACCTACAGCTCCACGATTCATGCAGCAGCCACTTTTATCCAAAGCACATGAGGCCCTGAAGCTGCCATGCCAGGAGCCGACCTGCTCAGCACTGCCTTGCTCAAGTGTCCTGCCGCAGTCTCTGCTGGAGCTCAGGACGGAACCGGCAACCTTCCGATTGCCAGGCGGCTGCTCTACGCCCACCTTTGTCCTCTTTAGGTAGAGTTCTCATTCAGCATTGAGGTGTTGGAGCAGCGGACGTGTAGACGATGAACACAGCGCGCTCACCTGCATGATGAACTCCCGGCGCCGGGGCATCCCCCTCTCTGAGAGCAGCAGGTACTCGGGCTCCTTCTCCTTCTTGGCCTGCTGGATCTGGGCAAGGCGGCTGATGGGGTTCATGCCCTGGCCGTAGTCTGGTCCCGTCTGGGAGGAGGAGAGGACCAGTCAGCGCCGGTGATCACGTTCATCGACCGGCGGCGATCGGAAATTAAACCAGCATCGACGAGCAGAAAAAGGCGGGAACCGTCGTTACGTCGCGTGTTTTGCAGTTTCCTAGCTGAGATGGTGACAACGATCATCCTAAAAAGAACCACGTGACGGGTTTGCGCTTTTCCGAACACCCAGACGCATCCAGGCCGAGGTCATCGCACGCAGCAGCACCTTGAGGATGGTCTTGGTGCGTTTCTTGTAGTGTGTCTTGGGCTTCTCCACGGCCGGGATGAAGGGCAGCTTCTTCAGGTCCTGAAGGATTGAGAGAGCGGCGCGCTTCTTGGACAGCTTCTTGCTGTTGCCCTCACCCTCGGCGGAGAACTCGCCGACGGTGACGCGGGTCAGGAAGCTCTTCATGTGCGGCGGCCCGCTCTCGTTCAACACCTGAGGAAGCAGTTGGAAAGAAGGAGAGCGGTTTGAGTGCACACGGAGAACAGGTTGAAGGACAGCTGACGTGTGAGTGTGAGTGAGTGTGTGTGTGAGTGAGTGTGTGTGTGTGTGTGTGTGTGTGTGTGTGTGTGTGTGTGTGTGTGTGTGTGTGGATGTGAGTGTGTGTGTGTGTGTGTGTGTGTGGGGGGGAGTGAAG
>CAAKHG010037898.1:0-10400 GCA_901007715.1 Dactylopterus volitans
CAGCAAACACAGCAAAAGGGGGAAACCACCACCAGGACACCAGGGACCACCACCAGCAGCGCTCAGCGACTGAAAGACAAAAAGTGGGGTTAATCAAACATCCAAATCAAAATCCAACTGTACTAAATTAACCACAAGATAAATATTCAACACGGAATCAGACTTAAAGGAAACAGAAAGAAACAAACTTAACCTTTAACAGGTGCAAGGGTTGAGTAAACAGAAATGATAAGTTATATGTAAATTAACCAAAAGTCGATCAACAAATGGACGGCAACAGGTAAATTAAATTAAAGAAATTAAGGCGACATGAAAGAAACAAAGAAACAAACAAACTAATACTCTGGATTTGTTTAAAGCAACCAAACAAGGAAATAACTAAGGCAAAATAAACAAATTATTCCCAACTAAATAAGAAAAGCAAAGTAAATCCCAACCCCAAAATGAATCCAACTGAGATTAATTGAAATCAACCCCACAATTGGGACCCAGGCTTTGAGTGGCTGTCAGCAGGTCGGCACACACCCGCTCCTGAGCGCAGACCGACGGGCCTTTACAGCCAGGCAGCGCTTAATGCGGGCTTAGTGCAGCAGCAGGCAGAACAGCCACTGGGCAGGGCAGACAGCAAGCAAGCGGAGCCGGCTTTGGTTAGCAGTTGCTACCAAACACCGCCCGACCAAGGAGAGGCCAAAGAGGTTTACTACGTCACTGCACGCAGGGCTGTAAGTACGGGAGGTCCGCTTTGCACCAGAGTCTGCGACCGGTGAGATAAACGCGACAGCCGGAAGTGGGCGTGCCTCTAGAGCCAAAGAGTCAGAGGCAGAAGGATGGACACCTGCCCTCTTTATAGGGTGGCCTCCCCCTGTGATTGGACCAGGGGAAAATAGCCAAAATACCCCAAACACCTGAGCCGGGAGGATATCTATCCTGCTACACATATTTACAGGTCAAATATTTACACAAGCATCCTGTGAAGGTTTTCCTCATTATAGTTAGATCTGCCTCAGTCTAGCCAATGATTGGTTGGTTCCGTCACATGTGACAAGGAAGTGTTTTTGGTATGACTCTCATGCCGGGAGCTTCTTCTTTTTTTTTCCTGTCCGGCATCTTAGGCATACAGAATGGGAGGCCCTGTTGCTGCCAGACAGATTTGCTCTGCAAAGGAGGAGTCTGAAATACTCCTCCTGTTGTATTATCTGCATTCCTTTATTGTTATGAAAAGAAAAAGAAAAAAAAAAAAAGTAGCGGATTCCAGGCAGGACCTAGTGGGGTGGTGGAAGGAGGGAAGGGAGGGAGACACAACCAAAACAACAACAGAAACAACAAAGACAACAACAAGATGGCGGGAGCTTCAGTGAAAGTTCATCTGTCGCCATCCTGCTATTTTCTCTTATGAAGAGCGTCCAATTACCACCTATCGAACCCTCACGTTACACTGATATGCTGAACTTTTTCTAAATAAATGGTCTCAGTTTGGTGTATGATGTGATGAAATAATACTCGATCACCATCGTTGAGCCAGAATCTCAAATGATCAATGCTGAAGCCAACCCCGATCTTGGCTCAAAACTCTGTCACACTTGTATATTCCATGGATCCACCCTGGTGTTGCTTCTTACTTTTCTTCCTGTCAACAATCCCATAAAAACCCCAAATGCTGGAATGAACCAATCCTATATTTATGCATATTTAGCCAGGTCTTGTAGTAGCTAACTCCTCTGTTGTTGTTCACAGGCTTAACGCAGCCATCAAATTTTGTGAGCATAATCATTCACTCAAAGACGGGAGGGTTTTCAAGTCGCATGAGGCACCAAATCAGTCGGTGACGAATGACTCCCGGTCCCGTCATGCACTGAGCATGCTCAGTGCGACACCAGAGTCGGCTAACTTCGTTTTGCCCTCCGCTAATTACGTGGCTCTTCTAGACTCTTCAAACGTTAATGGACTGATCAGATTGAATCCCACTAAAGAAACGAGTCACCTTGTGGACACTCTTACACTCAAACAGCTTACTCGCCATTTGCAACTGTTGCTTATCCCATGATTGTGATGATATTTTTTTTTGCTCCCAACGGACCAGGTCCACCGTGTGAGCTCATCTTCAAACCTCAGGTTCACTCTGTTTCAGACGTGAGAGCAAGTATCGGCCGAGCGGGCGGGAAGTAAGTGAGCGATTCTGTTGGACCTTCAGCTCTGGTCAGTGGGCGGGGCGAGTACAGAACCACGAGCTTGCAGCAGGCAGCAGGGGGTGACTAAGACAAGGAGTTAATGGAGATGATGACCCATCAATGTCAAGTCAGTGACAGGACAATTGACTTGTGACTTGCATATCGCTTTGTTCACAGTGCAAAAAAATAAAAATAAAAATAAAATAGAATGCCGCAAAATTGAAGGGAGCAACTTTACATACCAAAAAAAAAACCCTTCTGGTTGATGCTGACATGTCGGCTGCAGGTCAGTGTATTCACAGCCAATGATGGTGGCGGTGAGAAGCATGAAGAGAGGGTAGTGGTGGTGAGCAGGAAAATTTGTCTGACTGCTCGGCTCAACAACATGTCAATAAGTGACAGTGATTATTGTGATTTTCCTGTCTATATGATTCCATCTAACCTCTAAACTTTTCCAATTATCATATGGCCCTAGTGTTTTTACGGAGTGGTATGGATCCAAGGGAAGCATGATGGTGTTTTGTGTGGCGGGCTGGTCTCAGGCAAAAATGCCTGGGCCAATCTTTAGAGGGTTATTTTAAATCCCAGTGAGCATTCTTCAATTTGAGAAACAGTGGAACTATTGAGTGTGTACTGAATGACTGCATTTGCCAGTTTCTTACCTGTTCAGATGCCGACGATATGGCTCTGATTGCGCTGCAGTACGAAAGCAATACAGAGGGTGAGATGGAGTCTCTAGTTTAACGTTATTTAAATTTTGCAGAACTGGTGAGTATTAATGCATTATTTATTCTTGGAAAAAATGGTGGAGATGATGGAGTGTAAATACCTTGGCACCTACTTTGACCATAGTCTGGCCTTCAAGGAAAACACATTTTTAAGTTTGTATGTGTTTTTATGTGCTTTTGTGAGATTGCCTCATTGTGGTCAAAGCAATTTTTTTAAAGCATTCATTTTAGATTGAGCAGCCTAGTGTTCTCAGCCCTGGTTGGAGGCAGCTGTCTGAACCTCTTCCTCAGCCTTCTGCTGACAGTCCAATAAACCAGGAATATTGGAGGTCTGATTATCATAGGGTTTCCTATTGGAAGCTTGGAGCATCACTGCCTCTGCAGCTAATCATCAATATTGCAGGCTGTGCAGGTCTCATATGTGGATATTTTGGATAAGAAGTGTGGCCTCCCTCTTCTGCTCTGAGTAACTGTGATAGAAGGAAAGTTGTAGACTGAAGGAAACTATATTTTGCGGTCTTCTTAGGGCACAGTCATGGTTCTCTCTCTCTCTCTCTCCTTCTGTGTGTGTGTGTGTGTGCCTCTATCTTGCTCCTCTATCTAGCTTCAGTACACATTCACTATTGATTGCCACACCTCATTAAATATAATAACCGCTGCGCACAATAGACACACACAGACACTGAGAGCATGTTTTCCGACAGGTGGGACATAAACACACATTGATCAGCATCATCCTCGTGAGATTAGACAGTTCCAAAAATCCAATAATGACTAACAATTAAGCCGTAGCTCGGAAGCAGCTTTATTCAGTGTCTGAAATTGTGCAACATGTGTTCACGCTTACACGCAGGTGGGAACTCTTCGAATAAATATATAAGGAGGCATGAAATAGCAGTGTTTTGTAAACACTTGACACAGGGCATGTAGTTACAGAGATATTGAATCACATCACACACACTTCAAAGGTAAAGCTCAGCTAAAATTCCCTTTCATTTTTAACGGCGAGATGTCAGACTGCATCCATACTCCACTGCATCTACAGCGGCGAGGGTTTCCGACGGAGAGGCTCTCAATGAGGCACTTTTTTTATGAAGCAGCTGTATGTCATAAAAGCTTTATTCACGATGAATAAATCGTTTACGAGTGTTTTCTTAACTATACTTAAAAAGATAATTAAAATCAATCGTTTTTAATGCCAGAGTACCGGAAGGGGTTTTCCAGTACCAGCACGACACTTAAATGGAGTGTTTGACAAGTTGCAAAATATGCTGTTACAACATGTTAATATTTAAGTCTATGGACTTGATAGGTTTTTGCAATATACTATACAATTACTGTATTATTGACTAATGGAACTTCAAACTTGAAATTCTCAAAATTCAGCAGCCCAAATGTACGTATATGGTAAAAAAAAAAGTGTATATCCATTTCCACTTTGGTAATTCTGGAAAAGTATTGAAATATTTGAAATAGCAGGGTCAATAACTGATGAGCAAAACATTAAAACACAAGGAATTCGTCTTTCTCAAATATTTTACAGTGCGAGATGACCTCATCTTCCATTTTTGAGATGGTTTGACCGATGCTCTAATAAAGTGTGTAAATTTAATGCAAGCAGTGTGTATAATGTCACTGTTTTCTAGGATGTCAAGCAGAATTTTGCATCACTTTTTTTTTTAATGGTTTGCAATTTTACTTTTTTCTAACCACTTTAATAAAAGTATCAATGCAGACAGTGTTCAGTTACAAAATATGTGTCCTAAATCAATTATGCTTCCTGTGAGGTCGAGGAAAACTGCAATATTAACATCACTCAGAGGAGATTAGACAGTCTACACTGTAATATTAATAGTGAATGTCATATATTCAAGCCATGGAATAAAAAAATATTTACCTTTATAGATAAAAAAAAAAAAATCAAGTTTTTAAAAGCCAAAGTAGCAATAAAATAACTCATAAATGTGGAGCTACAGTCATAGTGGATGAGCTCATTGACCGGTGACACATTAATCAGGTTTTTCTGGTCAATTTTGTCGTTAAATGAACTTGCAAAACACACCATTATGTGGCGGCTATGAGGCATCGGAGGTGTTTTATTTTGAAAAAGAAAGCATGAGAGCCATAAATGCAAAGCCAGGCTGCTGCTGCAGAGACTTTTTAAGTATCATGTAATGATCTGTAGGACAAGATGAATAAATATACAGCAGGGCCGGGATGGTGACTCGTGGCTCTTAGATGTTCGGCAGCGCTGCGTCGCCTTGAGCTTTTTTTCTCCACCCTTAGATGCATGATGTGTGTTAGTGAAGTGTGTAGGTGTGTGTGTGTTAATGTCATGTTTCTCACATATTTGCTGAACTCAGTATTTCATATGCTGACGGTTCTTGAATTCTTGCCAGACTCTCAGAAACCTGCAAACACTCATATGAAGGGAATTTAATGCCTGAGGTGACATGTGCTGTCCCGTCAGTCGAGGTCATGTCTTGTTTTGTTTTTTGCTGTCATTTTAATTGTGTCATGCCTCCCTGTGTCTCTGCCCTGTTGAGACTTCCTGCCCCTCATGTTTCTGCCAGTATCGATCATCTCCGCACCCCTCCACCTGTGTCTTCTTACCCTCCTGTGTGAGAGTATTTGTGGCCCGTGTTTTTCTTTAGTCTTCGCCGGATTGATATTGCACCATGTGTCATGAGCGCCAGACTTTTGTTTCCAGTGAGGGATTCCGGGGTCTTGACTGATTTGCCTCGCTGATCGCCTATCATGCACCCCAGTTAAGACTTCTTGACCCAAGTTCTTCTGTGGAGTATTGAATCTTCCATCCGTGTTTCCAGCTCTCGTCAGAGTCAGATGCACTAACTTCTGTAGCACTTTCTTCCGGTTTGATTTTGTCGCAATGTGCATCTAAAAGCGTTGTGTGGTGGAGAAGAGTGCACATGGCTACAACAACATTCCGCCTGCTGCAGAGGTGGACACTTGAAAATTGTGCTTTTCCTACTTACGCTCATGTCCTCATGGGATGGCCGAGGGGAAACTGGGAGTTTCACAATAACGTGGGAGGAGATCTGCAAGGAAAGATTGAATGTATGAAAAATACTGGTGTTGGATTACACCTGAAGCAGCTGTAAGAGTGAAAGGGAGAAACCGGTAACATTTAGAGCAGCTTTGCTCATTTAACCATGTTTAATTTGAACGTTTTAGGTCAGCAGTTGTCAAACCTTTCCTTAAGACTGACCCAGGCGATCCGGTCCTCCTCCAGCACACCTCATTCATATAATCAGCTCCTCAACAAATTCTGTAGAAGCCAGATCACAATCTATTCATTCGAATCAGGTGTATTAGTGCAGGAAAACACCTAAAATATGTAGGGTTGGAGGGCTTTGAGTACTGGAATTGGTGCTCAACACAGTTTTTGGTCACATTGTCATCATATTGAGAACTGATTTTGCAGTATATGCCCTAAAAAAATTCCATTTCATCTTTCATCAAAAGCCAGTCTTGTTTTTTTTTCTGCCCATAAAACAAAATATGAAAATTGTATGACATGCTAGAACCAACAGAGTTCGACCAATAAACCTGCAGTCAAACGAAAGCAGGGCAGCATTTAGCTTGCTAGCATTAGCATTTTTTGTCTTTCACATGTTTGTCACTCCGAACCATCTACTCCTACCCTCTCTCTCCATCCCCCGAGCGTGGTTGACAAGACTTTATTTGCTCTGAGTATGGTATCTATGACGACTCCAGACCAAGATGGATTACTTCAGTACCTCTCAAGGTTTGCTAGTCTCTCTCTTTCTCTCCCTGACGGGTAACATCAGCAGACCCTCCAGTCCTGTCAAATTCCCTCCAACATCCACCTGCCTATCCTGTTTCACTCAGAAATATGCTGTAAAAAGGACGCTTGATACCCTTGAAATGCTGTTTCAGTCGGACTTAAATATCAACCTTTTACATTTTCATGTTTTGCCATCTCTTTTTCACTTCATCCACTTCCGCTCGTCTGGCTGCCTTCCAGTTGTTATCGCTGCACAAATTATCCTTGTTTTGTCGCTGTTTCTTGAGTGGTGTAGAATTACCTCTATTATCTCTCTGTCATCTCTCTTTTTGATATTCTATTAGCATGCATTTCTATTTCTCGAGTTCTGAATTTTTGATTCTTTTTAATGTCAGTCAGCCGTTCTGTAATTTTGTTCAATCGCGCCAATGAATAAGCCATTCTGCTCAGCTGTGAGCTCGGCAGATGGTTAGAAGTCGGTGACGTACCGATTGGGTTGCGGTGTCGAATGAAAAGGGACAAGATACACTCCCTGCAAAATGGCCGAAGTCATTGCTTATGCTCCAACATACGCGCTGCCTATAAATGTTTTTGCATGTCTTGAATTGATCATTTTCCCAGCCGCGCGGTGTGTCCTTTTGGGATCTAACAGACCACATCACACAAGGACACGGTGCGCATCAGATGTACCACCCCGCACTGAGGCCATGTGTGCATGAGTGTGTTTGATCAGCGCTGATCCCGCCACATCCGTCTGTGCCAGAAGCGCTGGAAGTGATGCTGCATGCTCTCACTTGTCTTACATTTGATCCATCTGTGTGTTTAAAGGGGACAAACATGGCATCATTGAAGCACCACTTGTCCTTGGCCAAACGTTTTAAACCCAAAGTGATATCCCGCCGGCCAGAGTCCACATACGCACTTACACACAGCTGCCACATTATACATTTGGCTAGCTCTCCTTTCTCATCTCATTTTCTGACACTTCCACTGAGAGCTGCTGGTTTTCTGACGAGATGGCTGTTATTGATGTGTCCTGCCATATCCAAGACTCCAAATCTCTGTGAATTTCTTATTTAAACTTGGTTTATTTCTCATAAACTGACACAGTGGCATAACATCGTGGTGCTAGGCCACAGTGCAAATTTTTGTTTTGTGCCCCACCCCCACCCTAAACACAAGTGCATGGGCACACAGAGCCTCTCGAGAGTACTGCTATTGTCACTATGTAGGCTAACGTTACAGGTGACTGGCCACACACTCATCCTGCAAACCAGCCTTTCAGCACCACGGACAGCGGCCGAAGCTCCATATCAACACTTATCTAACAACCTGAATCAACCTGGGCTCAAGCTACCTTACAAAAACACAGCATTAATGAATGGATGTGGCACCTATATCACACAATCACTGCATGTAATCACAGAGATGGGCAAAATCCTAGTTTTCGCTGCCCTTAAAATAAAGATTTAAAGTTATAAAAGATAATTACTTTTTTGAATAACACAGAATCAGCCATAGGTAGTGGTGGTGTAATATGTATCAGAGAAACACCTGTTTCCTTGCCTTTTGTCTCTGGGGAATGGTCCGGTAGGCCTACATGAACCAGCTGCGAGTATATAGCTTTGTGTCTTGGCATCTGGAGGCAGAGTAATGTCATAGAGTCCTCCATCTGTGGAATAATCCCTGCAACAGGCCCACTGGTGGGCATAGCTGAGTTTGCCGACTCTGACCTCTGAGGCTGCTGTGGTAGGGAAGTCTCCTTCAAAATACCACGAACCTCTGGGGGGACACTAGCTTTTGCCTGGGTTGGAGTAAAAAACTTGTCTAATTTGGTAATTTTAGCTTTATCCTCATCCTGCTTCTTTCTTTACTTCCCCATTGAGTGCCACTTTTTTGTCTTGGCTTGCTACACATAATGATGCTTTAATATCTTTCCGTCGTCAACTTCATCCACTTGTTTTTTTATCATGCTGAAAGGAGAAACAGCTCACGTCACGTCATCGTGACGATTCGACAAGTTATCATTTCCTGCTCCCATTCCAGACATGCAGCATTATTTTACCAACCCACCCCGAGCTATTCCATTCACAAAATGGGGGCCTGTGGCAATTTTGGACAGCTGCTTATTTTTTCTTCCTTCATGGGCCCCTGATGGCATCTGGGCCCCATCGATATCTGTGCCACAGAACTGACATCTTTCAGCTATTAGTTGGAAAAAAAAAAAAAAAAACTCACTATCTGGGTGCCAACTGTCAGTGAGTCAAGTTGAGATGGTCTCAGTCAGACATGGATTATTATTATTTATTTATTTATTTATTTATTTTTGTTATCACAAATGAATATCTGTGTAAATGTGTAGATGAGGGGTTTTCAAAGTTTTTCAGGTCAAGGGCTACCCAAACTGATGGAGAGATGGAGCAGGCACGCCCTTCTTATATATATATGCTTATATATATATATATATATATATATAGTTTAAAATTGTGTTTTATATTACACTGATCCTATAGTGCCATATATAAATGTACCTTGTTATTGTGCATTCCATATTAAGATAGTCAAAAAATATACAGGTTCACATAGTCATATTTTTATTTTAAACAGGTACAGTGAGTAGGGTGGCCATGCCACTGCCATTTATAAACATACCTCAAACTCATACCTACCAAGATCAACAATGTCTGTCAATTGCAGGTAATCATGAATAAAAAGTATTCAAATTGACATTTTTATTTTAAACAGAATTGTGGAAACAAAAATGAGTGTTGCTTGTTAGTGCCACTGGCGTGCATTATCTCTTTTTACGCTTACCCTTTGCAGCTGCGGGGCCTGCAGCAGGTACATTGTTACTTTAATTTTCACCTGCGGTGTTTGAGGGGGAAGGTAGCGTTAGGCCTTTCTCTCTTGTGTTTGTGGCTTTTTTGTCCTGTTACAAAACGATCCGTTTTTCCATTTTTTTTTTTTTTTCGATTACACGATTAAACACGACCAGCTAGCATAATAAGAATGGACTCTCGGCCGATCACGTGGAACCTGACAGAGCCACCCTGTCACACACAGCCTCGTGATTGGCACAGTAGCGATAGGGGCGGGTCCTCCTCGTTGGAGGGACGGGTGGTGTGAATGATCCGGTTCCCAGCTTGAAAGAGCTCCTGTGTGTCGCTGAATATGTGCAATGCTGACTAAAAGACGTCTTCTCCCTCCATTTATCTGTTCACTACAATGTGTTTGGTTCATGTGTATTTAAACACATTTAAATTTGTGGAAAAAATTGTGGGAGGAATATTTTTAAAAAAAATGTCTAATCAACCAAACATTTTGCAACAGTACCTTGTGTCCATGGACCCCCTGTTGAAGAGCTTTCACGTAGATGATTAAAACTTCATCTTACATCACATGCATTTCTGATGGTAATATTATATAAAATTCCAGGACAAAAAATATGGCCTTTATACACAAAAGTAACAAGGCAGAAGTGATGACCGTGACAATGAAAAGGACGTGTAGCCGAGTCAGTATGCTCGTGTTATTTTTATTTCTGTGAATATCCAGTAAGCCTGCCTGCGCTATATTGTGCTAAAGAGTAAACATTCTTTTGTATCTCCACCCTGATTGTCTTCACAGTTCTGCCTCACCAGTTGTGGCAGGTGTGTGTGTGTGTGTGTGTGCGCGCGCGCGTGTGTGTGTGTGCATGAGATTACATGTTTGAATGACTCACAACACCAGAGAAGA
>CAAKHG010037901.1:3297-21301 GCA_901007715.1 Dactylopterus volitans
GGGGGGGGGGGGGGGGGGGGGGGGGGGAAACAAACAAACAAGCTGCATAATGCTGATGGACCCCCGGCGCAGCGAGCCCTCACCCCGTGATGGGAGCAGATGCGCGAGGACGACGAGCCCGGGCAGATGCTGAGGTTGAAGGTGGCGATGGGGAGGCAGCGGCGCTCCAGACACATCATGTTGGGCCCGCACGGCGTCCCGTCCTCCACGTAGCCGAGGTCCAGCCCGTCGTCCAGCACGGCGTGACCGCCCCTTCAGTCAGTCAACGGGAGCACAGAGCTGCTTAACTCCGCAGGACACGCTTAGAAGCAGCCATTTATTTTCTGTGACAGATCTTCAGGTCAATACCTCCTCACAAAGCCCTCGACGTCGCATTTAACTTGTTAGTATAATTGCTATTATGAAAGTGTACTACATTCCTCCACACCCTGAGTAATCGGCGCACATCACCACTTAGTGTTTACACTAATTTGTGTTTCCAAAAAGACAATTTTGACGCTCGCATACACTAATATGACGGCGAGTATATCTGAACGCGAGCCTTTTCCTAACCCTGAAATTGAGCATAACCTTTCATTTTCCACTCTTTTATGTAATCAAACAGGCTGATCACTTTCACTCATCAAAGAAGATGTGGATCTCTAAATCCACATCTTCTCACGCGGGGAACCTGAATGCATTTCCACAGTTCTCACTATTCTATTTGGTTCATGACCCTTTTGACGTGCGACCCCTTAAAATAATCATAAACAAAGAGCGTTGATTTCACATTTCCTCTTCCCATGATCCCCCTGCGACCCCTCGGGTCAACCCTGCGACCAGAGCTGCCTCACCTGCAGTCCAGGTATCGGTTCTGGTGGTAGATGGTGAGGCTGGTGAGTTTCCCCTGCGGCTCGCCGAACCTCGGCTTGTCCGTCAGGTTGGTGCACAGCAGCAAACCACACAGGACGTCTCTGATAAAAAAAAAAACACAAAACACACGCTCGGATTTCAAAGGGCCGCATGATGCAAGTGTATGAGAGAAAAAAAACCTTGTGAAATAGAACTGAGAGGCCGGTGTTTAATAAATACCTGAACTCTATTTACAGAGGATCATTACAATGGTTGTAAAATGCAATGTAGGAAGTTTATATGAGGAAAAAGGCTCAGCTGCATCTGTGTTTGGATTTGGATCTGCATGTGTGTGTGTGTGCGTGTGTGACTGTGGTCATGCCGCTCACTCACTGCTTGTTGCACTGCACCCATCCCTGCCCGCTGGAGTCCCGGCCGCAGTTCCCCTGCTGGGTGCCCTCG
Organism: Dactylopterus volitans; assembly: GCA_901007715.1. NCBI lineage: Eukaryota > Metazoa > Chordata > Actinopteri > Syngnathiformes > Dactylopteridae > Dactylopterus > Dactylopterus volitans. Next base: position 4,591 of record CAAKHG010037901.1, read on the forward strand.
GAGTTCAGCTTTTCATAGCAGAATCTGTCCGCCGAGTCTGGCAACAGAGTCGAGAGGCTCTAACACGGCAAACCACAGCCAACATACTAAAGCCTTAAACAGATTCTTTGCTGCAATGGATCCGCCATTGCTGGCTGCCATGCGTTTCCCGCTGCCACCACTAGAGGGCTTTCAGAACGCCACGACATGAGCTCAACATCCAATCCAAACCTACTGTAGCCCCACAGGGTCCTGCACTGGCCGTCCCTGGTCTTGCAGCGACCTCCGTAGCAACGGCCCTGGGGAGGAGGATGCGGAGGATGTGGTGGTCACGATGCCATCGCGATGAAGTGGTGAAAGGAGGGGGAATGTTACGATTCGCGTTACGATTTGGGATTCTTACCTGGCCAGCGTCACAAAAGTAGCCATCCAGCTTGTGGACGTTGTGAGGACACTGCGAGAGAAACGGGGCATGAAACGCGTAAAAAAAAAAAACAACGAAAAAAACGTTGCAAACCAAAATTCAAACTCACAGAGGGTGTCAGATTCCGTTTAAGTGTTTTGATGATAGATGTTTCAGTGTTTTTTTTTTTTTCGTTTTTGTTACCTGGCTTGAGTCTCCCGTGCAGGTCTCGGGGATGTCGCAGTCGTTCACAGCCTCGCGGCACGCGACCCCCCTCAGCTCGTACTGTCACGCGGGAGACCGCAGCGGATGAGGGGAAAAGAGGAAACAAATGAAACACAGCGCAAAGGCCTGCTCTGTACCGTGGGAAAAACAGTGGCGCTGTCAATCGATGAAAAAAAAATTGACTAATTAATCACCGAATTTGCTGGGATTAATCACAATTAATCGCTTTTTTTCCAATTCTTCAGACTGAAGCTTGGAATAATAGATAGTCACATGTATTTGAATATTTAAACTGGAATAATTTCAGTCGTTTTCTTGTGCTCTGCTGATTGGGCAGCAGTTTTTAGCTGTCGAATCAGCCAAAGCGTTACAGTTTCAGTCGGGTGTTTTGCTTTGAATGTGATTGGCCGATGAAAAGTGACTGCTTCTGTGGTGGTTAACTTCCGCTCTGCAAATCTGTCGGCCAGCTTTCCGCCTAAAACGCCGACTTATCCTCATCCATCCTCAGCCAAGATGGTTTGGTGTGGCACGCGTCCTCACTGGTCACAGGTTTCCTCTTCTTCTTCTATTGTTTTTTTGTTGTTTTGTTGAAGCACAGATGCCTCCTCTATCTTCCAATGATTTTCTTTGTCAGCAGCGTTATTTGCTTGTTAAAAATGTAATATGTTAATGCACATATCAATCTGCACATACCCGCCACCTGAGGGACAATTATCTCTTATCATTATCACCAATATACATATAAAATAAGGTTGTTTTTTTTAATAGAATTACATAATTGCTACCTAAGTATTAAATATCATGGCTGCAGGTTTAGCAATATTCCTATTCCTTTAGCAATGTGAGCTTTAAACAGGAGAACTTCAGAAATCCAGCCAGTGTTTGTTATTGTCGCACATCGCCTGAAATGAAGGGTGGCATATTAAGAGTGTTATACTGGGTGTTTAATTGTTTGTAATGTGTCTCCTTAAAATACTTTTTTAGGCCCATAAGTATTTGGACGGTACCACAATTTTTGTAACTTTGTCTCTGCACGATGGATCTGAAATGAAGCAATGAAGACGTGCCTGAAGTGCAGCCTGCTAGCGCGAACAAAAAGGAGTGAGATTAACATGTAGGGACAGCGGCCATTTTTTTATGCGCTGTCGCTGGGAGGAGGTCGAGCTCACCTTGCAGTCCCTGCAGCAGAGACCATTGCTGCACATGGCATTGTGGGTAAGCGTGCACTTCTTGCAGCAGTTGGCTCCACTGCGAGCGCACTCCTACAGGTAGGAAATTAGCGGCGTGTCACTTTTTTTTTTGCGTGGAATCCTTTTTTTTTTTTTTTACAACAGGAAACACCACAAAATACTTTTGTGTCCATATAAAAACTGTTTAACGACTGTGTTTAAATGCGAAGAGCCCGATTGGTGCTTCAGAGCGCAGACGGAGCAGCCAGAGCCATCAGGGGTTCTGAGCCGAATATAGTGAGTTGCAACGTTAGTTAAGGGAAAACCATCCCCGAAGACGAGTCAGGATGAACAAGTGCTTTTGAGGAAACTGTCCAAACCCTGCAGAGTCGATGGGAAATGGGTAAACGTGCACACACTTACCACCAGCGATCCACAGTCGCACTCCTCTCCCACCTCTACGTATCCGTTTCCACATTCTGGTGGGTCTAACAGCTACGGAGAAAGAGGCACATTTAAATAACACATTTCAGCGCCGCTAAATCAAAACTACGGTGTGTTTGTTCCTGCTCCGCAGCGGCGGAACATCTGGAGATCTCTACGATTTTTGCTGTGTGATCAAAACGGCTGTCAATGTTTTTGATGCGAGTGGGTTTGTTTCTCAGAAAAGGGACTATAGGCCAAATGTGAAGCCATCAGCGCTCCAGTGAGGTCTGTCATTTCCCTCCCGGACGGTGACGGAGCGTCTCTCACCTTGCTGGGCTTGTTAAACAGGCAGCTGCCTCCCCCCTGCTGAAGGAAGCGCAGGTACTCGTCTATACTGCAGCGAGAGAACTTTCTGGGCAGGTAGTAGCTGCATGGTGCCGAAAAACAACGCTCGGTCACATTCGTGGGACAAAATATGCGATATTGCTCAGATCTGATAACATGCAGGTGACTTTCTTTTGTACAATTCGCGTCTTTTTGTCACTTCTACGTGTCTTAACTTCCACAGAAACGGAAGGAGGCCGAGTGCGTACCCTGTATCTTCCATGATACATCCCAGCCACGGGTCTGGACATCTGCAGTCTCCTGGACACACAAACACACTCGATGGACAAATGCCAAAAAACTGCAAAAACGGTGTCATTCAAGCCGAAATCAAAGTGGAACTGAAGGAACTGCACACCACAAAACACACTGATCTAAATGCTGCTCTGCAATAATGATGTCACACCACCAGAGGGAGTCTTAAGTACAGTAAAAATGAGAGATGATGTGTTTTATCAGTCCCAAATTCAGAGGAAAAAAATGCATTAAACCAAATGATTTAATTTTTGCTTAGACACAGATTTTATAAAAATATAAAGTCTGTATCTCAGACAGCTTGAGGGCAATCTTTTAATGCGTTCGTAATGTCTACTTTCCTTTTTTAAATGTATTCCTCTTCATTTAAACTGTAATCTTTTATTGTCAATTTACTTCTTTGCCTGTGTAAAACACTATTTCATGTCATATTTTATCCTTTTAGTTTGTCATAATCAGATTTAGATTTAGAGTTGTACTCCGAAATGTGTTTTGTGAAGTTTTTTGACATTGACCTTTGACCTTCTAACCACCAAAACCTGATCAGTTCATCCTTGAGCTCCAGTTGAAATTTGTGCCGAGCTGCAAGACTTCCTGCTTCAATGTCTTCCTGAACTACTGACTTGACAAACCAGGGACGCATTTGAGGCCACAGCGACCTTGACCTTTCACCTCTGACCAACAAAATCTTATGGGTTCACCCTGGGGCTCGAGTCCACATTCCTGCCAAATCTGAAGCCAACAGCATGGACGCACAAACCCCGAACCGTCACGCCTCAGAAACTTCCTCTCCGCACTTCCCAAAATCGTGAGCGTCCCTCGCTCCCATGAATCTTTGCAGTAAGCCGCCGGTAACGCCCGCGTTTCGTGCCGGCCCTACCAGCGGCCGGCCTCTCCTTGTTCCTCAGCATGCCGATGTTCTGCCCCAGGCTCTGGCACAAAGTGATGGCCATGGGGCCCACGCTGCCGAACTGGAGGCACACAGGGGAGACAAGCTGACAACAACCCGGAGGGGGGGCAGAGGGCCGAACTGTCCTCTTGACAAAAGAGTCGAGAGGAATGTTCACAAGTTTACCGGAAGCACATCCGGTCCCTATTAGTCTCACCTCATTGATGCCGCCTCCCCTGGTAAGAGAACAGATGCCCCCGATGTAAGCCGCCTCGCTTCGGCTGTTCATGAACGTCCTCCCTCTGCAGGAAAGCACAAGCAGGCTGCGATAAAAATAACGGGCGAGGAGGACGATAGCGGCGGCAGCCAACTCAAGTCGGAGGAGCGAACCCACGAGAAGAGGTGCGCGGCATCGCCGCGCTCCTTGATGCTCTCCTTCCTGTACTTCATGAAGTCACGAAGGGTGAGCAAGGTGTCATCGCCCACGGAAATCCTGTTCTCAGACGACCAGGTTTCCATGGCCACCAGGACGATGCGCGTGTTGAGCTGCTCCTTGTAGATCTGAGCAGACGGAAAACTATGAGCGAGATTTGTGTGGCAGGTGAGGACGTGGAGACAGAATTTGAATTTGGGAGTGATGGAAACGTGCAAAATGACCGACAAAGGAAAAGACAACAACAACAACAACAAAAACAACAAGATACAGGCTGCATGAACGTTTGAACATGTAAACATACACGTGAAAAAGAGATGACTTCAGTCTCGAACATCAGGCTGTGTGAAGGACATCAGCATCTGAGAGACTCCTCCGATAGTTTTACTTTTAAAAGTACCAAAATGTCAGAAAAAAAATCCAACTTGCGTCCCGCACATAATAAACGCTAAAAAAAAATAAGCGTGAAGATGACGTCAGTTTTTCGATTCGTAAATGGGGGGAAAAAATTGGGGTTAAAAGTGATCGCAACGTCTTGGACCAGAGGGGAGCCGCTGCTGGGCAGCGGCTCCCCTCTGCATCGCGGCAGAGCAGCCGACTGTAACCGTGACTAAAGGCGCCTCACAAACACGCGATAGCAGCGCGGCAACCGCGTCAGCTGACACGCAGCTCACCCGTTCATACACCAGCATGCATTCGGGTTTTAGCTCCTATCTGATGGAAATTATCGTGGCTGCATACTCGAGGCACACTAGCGGGAGACGGCAGGCAGCTGGGGTGGGGGTAGGGGGGGTGGGGGGTTGCCATGGAAACCAACACCACGGATGAAGGGTTTCCCGTGCTGCCGTATCCTTCCTGCACTTCATCTGACTGTTTTGGGAGGCAATCGGATCAAAATCTGCTGCATCGTACAAGAACCTGTGCTAAAACTCAACTCAAATATAGATATAAAAAAAAAAAACACCTTGAATCTGCCATTGATTGTCCATCATTGCCCGAGCATAAGCCGGGACTGTGGTTTGTGTATTTATAAAGCTAACAAGCAAAAGTTGCTTGCTCGCCACCACCGCCTCAGACTATAAGATGTATTTCTACTATCTACCGCTACACACGAACGACAAAGAGCGGAGATGATGAAGTACTTCGGCGGAAACCTCTCCTCCTCCGTACGCTGTTGATACACATTTTCAAAGTCAAAGCAGGAAAACACAACCTCCAGCACGGTTCGGGACTTGATGTGAGAGAACATCACACTCAGACGGCCGCCGTCCGGCACTCGGCAGGAGGGACCTCTGCTGAGAGATGCTCAGAATGCCGGATGGAGTGATGAGGCCGCGCGCGGCAAAAGTGTAACTCTACGCGCTCGCTCTCACCGCGTCGGCCATGTTCACCACCGCTTTGGCGAAGTTCTTCGTCTGCGTGACCGACCGCCTCATCTGCACAAACTGGGCACAGGAGAGGGAGACAGCCGGCGTCACGGTCTCGCCAAGCGTCGGGCAAAAAAAAAAAAAAAAGGGAGAAACACCTCGGCTCTGTCGGCTTTTCACGCCTACCAGCTCGTGGTCGTTGACGGCCACCAGCTCGATGTACTTGGTCTCCGTCAGGACGGTGCGCTGGCCTCGCCGCACCTGGGGGCGAGGGGGGCAAAAGAGAACCGCGCTGTCATAATAACCTTCACACGGGACACGTGGCGCCCACGCGGAGCCAGCAAGTTAAAACCATCACTCTCCCTCTCTCACACACACACACATATACACACACACACACACACGCGTGCGCGCGGGTGCTGATGCTGCTGAAACTCTAGTCTTTGTCCTTGAGAGGGAAGCACAACAAGCAATCAGTGGTTCATTATTGCCCGGCAGATGGAAGAATTCCTGGGCTGCGGCTTCTGTCCGATTACCTCCAATCAGGAGTCTCACAAGAAGGAAAAGTACATGTACATACATGTAAATGAACAAAAGACCAAAGTAGAAATAAATAAATATCCAGGTATTGTTTAGTAAGATTTAAAACTTAGGGACGCAAAAATCAAAGTCATTTAATATCTGATGTGTTGGCTGAGGAATCTGCCGGCGGAGTCCTGATACTTGTATCACTCCTCCATACGAATCGGATGTGCAGCGCACGATTCAAGTTTAAATTATCAAATGAAGCTAATAAATTCCTCTAATTGTCACAGAGGCCTTTATTAACCTCAGCCGAAGGGGGTACAGTCCTTTCTTGGATGCAATTAGCTTTAGATTTATACGGCTCCTTATAAAAACACAAAGTGATGAAAACTTGACTTTTAATCGAGCGCCTCTGACAAGCACGGTCGCTGGCATTTACGAGCAAGTCTCATTGTTTTTTCTGATCTGCTGATATATTTTCTGAGGAAATTTGGCATCCTTGGCTCTGATATGGCTCCGCGGTGAATTCACAGGAAAAATTGCTCCTCGCTGCAGATGTCTTAGCCGGAAAATATGGGTGTGGTTTTTGAATCTGAGCGAGCGACCCAACGACTGTCATAACCCTCCGACGCAAACACTAAAACTTCTTTCCAATTACAACAAATGGAATCTGCCTTGTTATATTGCTGCAAAAATAAATCCCAAAAAAAAAAAAAGATCAAATTGAGGTTAAATCCTGCAAGTGAAGACAGACAAGAGCTATAAAGAGAAATGTTAACGAGGCGGCCTGTGAAGGACCTACGATCTTATTTCCCTCTCTACTTGTGTCTGGATTCCTCCTCTAATAGCTTGAACACCGGCTGAGAGGACACTTGTCCTTATCTGAAAGCCTTTCTGAGCATATTAACTGCTTTCATATCTCGGCTATCGTGGTGGCATGTTCTTCGCGGGTGTGCCCACATGAGTGTGTGTGTACGCGTGTGTGTGCGCGCGACATTCAGACACAGTGAAAACTGACTTGTCTTTTTGAACGTCTCGGGCCTCCTGGGGAGACGAGCGTCTCCCGGTCAGACCCGTCGTCTCCGTCCTCCTCCTCCTCCTCTCCGTCTTCCTCCTCCAGCTCGCCGTCTCCTTCACTCTGGCCATCTGTCTGCCCCTCAGGCCCTGTGCTGTTTACAGAGCATCCTGGGAAACACACACACACACACACACGCAGAGTACGGTGAGAGGGAGACAGAAAAGTGAGGAGTCATCAGTCCAGGGATGGACGCTACCATGTATTTCAGTTCACCGATCTGAAGGGGAAATCAATATCGCACAGGCTAAACAGGCGGGCAGGAAGGAGCGGCAGGGGTCGGGTAACAGGAAGGACGCTCAGGAGGAAAGAGGAGGAGAAGAGGTGCAGCTGAGCGAGACACTCGGCAAGGACGAGGACGGCAGACGCGCCACCTGAGGACAAGATGGAGTCCGTGTGCGTCCAGAAAGTTTGAGGACCGAAAAAACTGAATGACTTTACGGAATATTTTTCATCACCCTGAAACCTGACTTTTAATTGCAGCTCTAAGAATGAAATAAGCCAGAGTAAATTTCAGAGGAGGGCAACTGTGAGGGGTGCTGAGCGTGTTTTTTTTTTTAATTTTTACAATCGTGATGGAGGTCCTACCTGGACAGGGAGGCGAGAAGAGGGCGATGTCGGGCATACGATACACAATGTGGTCGTTCTGCTCCTGTCGGGCGGAAAACACATAAACACACAGAGACCAAAGGGAGGAGGCATCAGTGTCTTTTTTTTCCGTAGCTGCAATAGTCAAGAGTTGAGTTTAATTTTAAAAAAACATATGATTCTGTCAGGACAGCAGAGGGACATTAGTGACATGACTACATGGATCTGAACCAATTATTACAGGTAGATAATCAACAATTTCCAAAGAGCTCTTTTCCAAAAAAAAAAAAAAAGGAAGATGAAGACAGGCTTTTAATACTTATCTTTATCGTTAAAGTTAAAATTATTCCAAGATAAAACTAGATTCTTGAGAAGCCTGTGGTCAAACACTCGAATAATACACAGATATCAAATGCACATAGCATTGTTGACTATGGGCACCCAAACCCTGATAATTTCCAGAAAGCTAACCAAACCCCTGAAGAAAAGGCTTATACAACATATATCTTTTAAAAATCCTGAAAATAATTCTCGACTGAGTCTTAGCATATGACAGTAAGTTTTGCACGGCACTCGTCCTGATTATAAGCCACTCACAAACTGCAGCCCGAGGGAATTTTGTGTCCATGTGTGGAGACGGGGGGGCCCCCTCGTGACTGCTCTCCTCCTGGTGTAAACCTTTTTTTTTACTTTTAAGCAATAAACCAGAAAGATCATTTCTTGTTAACGTTGCATTTTTTTCTCTCTCTCATAGAACAGACTGTTTTGATTGCGTAATATCCCTGGTAGGGAGATCACAAAAAGTTAAGTGAAAAAAAAAAAACTGGTCTGATTTTTTTCCACAGCCAATCACACATGGCTGCACAGCCAGGGTCTATATGCCTTCCGCACACCTCACCCCCCCCCCTTCCTAAAGAAAAACATGCCTTTGGTCGCGTTTTCATAATTCTTGAAACGAGCACCTCATCCAGCGTGGCGGCGGCGCGGCGGCGCGTCCTCGACTTAAAAGCCTTCCGGGCGTGAAGAAGTGCCGCTGTGGCCTCTGAGGTAGAGACGGATCAACCGGAGGAAAGTGCTCTGATGCATAATTAATCAATTGCCGGACTGTCATAATGGCAATAACACCACTGGACACGGTTGCACACTTGAGCTGGGGATAAATACTTTATGGAAATGACCCATCTGAGGTAGAGAGCCGAAGAGTGAACAAGAGTGAGGGAGTTTGGAGATGAGCTGGGAGGCTATTGATCCATCACTGCAGTCTATGTAATTGAGCTCTACTTCGATTTCACTGTGGTGCCTTAATGGGGGAACAAAAAAAAAAAGGGAGCTCTTCCACTCTAAACACTTTATTCCCGCTCGCTTCTGTCACTCTGATATACGTTTGCCTCTCAAAAAATATCCGAAATCAAATCGGCATAATTTCAAGGTCTAAAAAGCTCCGTAAGCCTCTGCCCATCTTTTTTTTTTTTTTTTATTATCTATCCCACCTCTCCGCTCCCTCCGAGTCTGATGATGTAGTCTCTCGCAGAGACTTGTTTCACAGTGGGTGGATTGTATATCAACTCCATGCTTTTCATACAGCAATTCGGAGACAGAATAACACCGGCTGGCCTGATGGTAAGTCATGGAGAGACGGCGACGGCCGGGAGAGATTTTTTTAATGGGTTTGGAGGAACTGCTGCCGCGCGATATCACTGCCGTCTTGGTCTGAGGCCAGAAACTAAGCGGACGAGTGTGTTTACTACTAATTCGGCTGGCTGATCAGCCCGGCCGGGCTTGTTCTCCTCGCGAAACGTTGACTCACCGTCCCGCCGCCGACGGGCTCGATCCCGTAGGAGAAGTTCCCGTCGGAAAACATCCCCCTGAGAAACATGGAACACAACGATGGGCGCAAATGAAAAAAAAGCGTCTGTGTTGTTGGAGACGCATGAAAACATAATGATTTTTAAAAAAAAACCATATTTAAAGCAGTGATGTGACTAAATTCTTGACTTTTGTGGCCACCAAAGACTCCGTCTAAACCCACCACATACCAAGATCTGGGTCTTGACCGTGGGCGGTCTCGTCCCCAAAACTAATGCAGAGTCATTTGTGAAATGTTCAACTAAAGCTGTGTTGTGACCTTTTTATCGATATTCTGAGACTTGAAAAAAGGGGAGGGCACATTTTATCGCCTTAAGTTTTGGGAAGTTAGACTGACATTTCCTTGACATAAAAAAAAACAAAAACACCAAGCTTGGGAGTTGTGACTGAATCTAGATTCCAGGTGTGTGTGTGTGTGTGAGAGAAGTGAGGGTTGAGGGGGCAGGGGGGGCTCACCTCAGCCCATCGCAGGTGGATAGAGCGGCCCAGGAGCCCGGCAGCCCTCGCACGCAGCCGTGGTAATAGCAGTGCTCTCCTCCCTGGAATCACATCACACACAGCAGAAAAGGCCCCTTAACACACACAACGGGGATACCGTGACAGCCCGGGGGCCCCTCCGGTCGACCTAGGAGGGGTCGGCGGAAGGATATCAGTGAACTGTACGACTCGCCGTCTGGGAAAACCTAAACCCACCGTGGCCGAGTTTCGTCAAGGAAGAGTGGCATGAATAGAGAGTGTTTGAGCGTGTTTGTGTGTGTGAGGCAAAGACAGAGCGAAAGAGTTTTCATATCATCAATATATCGATTCATTTCACCACGCCGCAGGTGCTTAATATAACATGAGCCTTTTTAGTTCAAACTTTTGAGCTGCATTTTACATACTAAAAAGTGTTTTTCGCAGAAATTCTTAGTGCACTGAGCTTTTATGCTTAAAAAAAAAAACCCACAACAAAAAAAAAAACCATGATGTTCTCCAGTATATTAGTGGTACATTAATTGCTGCATCCCTAGTCGCAACAGTGGTTTCACTGTACCGCAGCAGAATGTTAAATATGAAGACCGGACCGCCATAAATTCAGTTTTTCCTCTCTTTCAAACACGGTTTTCCAACCCGTCGTCTGCCAACGCAGCGTTTAGCGATCTCAAATTCAAAACATGTACACGACAGGAGGGGTGGATAAGCCGCCAACCTGGCAACGCACACTCGGCAGCGCACAGGAGCTCAGAGGATAAACATCTCTCGCCTGCGCAAAAAAAAAGAAGACGACTCGCGTCTTTAAAACCCGGAAACGATGAAACTGCAGTTGGACCGATGCAAAATTAGCTTATTAAAGAAGGGTTTTCATTTGCAAAACGGGTGGTCAGCTGTGTGTTAAGAGAAATCAATATTCATACGCGGGGGCATTATTGGTAAGGGAGGCCTAAATAGCAACATGCCGCTCGGATGAATTAATCACGATCAATTGATGTTTGCACTTCAGTTAAGTGTGTGTTCTTTCAGGGGGCCACTTGAGTCTTTCGGATTCACCCTCGTGGGGATCAGGACACTTGCAGCCTGAGCTAAAACCCTGCACGAGCCGATCGGGGGACAATGAGACTGTTCAGACCTCCGTCAACCAGCCCTGTAAACCAGCTTTTCCGAAACTTGCGATCCACATCCCAGATATCCGTGAGCGGACGGGGGAGGGACTCCATCTGATTGGTCTTAAAAGTCGAGTAACATAAGCCAACATGTAAAAAAACAACAACATAAAGTTACAGCAGAAGCAGCGGGATTTTGCCCAACAGACCAAATGACGCCGGCCCGCTCGCATCTCGCACTTTCACCTGATTATCCGCCGTCCTTTTGACGGGCTCCGACTGCATGATCATGTTTTGAATATAGTGTTTCCGCGCCGCCTCTCGGAGTACAGGAACGATCAGATTGCAGTGGCTGGGGGTGGGGGGGCGGCGGTGTCGGTCAGGCGGCAAGTGCATGTGTTCAGATGGGCAAGCGAACAAAGATTGTTTGGAGGGAAATAAAACCGCGCCAGGCGGGCCGAGTTACACCCGGGAGAGGATTTTTTTTTTTTTTTTAAGTAATCAAAGCCGCATCATGCGAGATGGAGATTATGGTCACGCGGGGGCTTTGTTTGTAGCTCCTTTGCCCTGAGGGAGTGTGTACGCAGGTGGGGTGTGTGGGAGAGGGTCGGTTTCAGGTGTTTGTAATGAACCCCCAAGAAGTCATGTCTGCCACCTGAGACTGCCGTCGCCTGGCACGCCGGGCGGTCCACAATGAAAGGAGGGTCATGTGGAGGAGCTGCTCTTTATGCATGGCCGACCTTTAGTCCGGGGCGCAGCTCAAGGTTTTAAAAAACGTTCCCTCCGATCTCGGAGGATGAAGGTATGCAAGACTGGCCAATAAGAGTCAGTGCCATGGGCCGCTCCTGTGGCGCGACGGCTGGGTTGGAAAAGGGACACCTGTGGCGCCTCCGCTGTGATCCCCTTCACGGCAAAACGTATCCAATCAGGTTCGTCCTCCCAGCGGGCCGGGATGCCGCTGATTGGAAATCAATGTCTGACCTGGCTGTCTAATAAGGGCAGGACCTTGATGGGGCCTCATGTTAGTTCTTTTTTTACCAACGAGAGGAAGCTAAAATCCGAGGCGCTCCTTCCCTTACCGGTCAAAATCGGGTTCTGGCTCGAACTTTGCACGCGTGTGGAAAAGCGATGACTCAGCTGCCGAACTTCCTCTGATCGAATTGGGAGGACAGAGCGCGCGTCTGAGCGTCTTACCGCCGATCGCGTTACACCACCGGCGCGGCTTAGGATCGCTTTAATAGCAAACTTTGAAAGGCCCTAACTACTTTACCGCCGCCATTCCGGGGCGAGGCCGTGCAAGCCGACAGCTGAGCGGAAAATGAGCAACGCTGGCCGAATGTGAGGTTCGTTAAATTCGTTTGCAAAAAAAAAAAAAAAAAAAAGAACTTGCGAGGAGGTTCCGTGTCAAGCCGGGGTGCGTCTCCGTGCAAAGTTAAAATTGCGATTGCAAAAACGCTCAAAATAAAAGGATTAAATAAACTTTAGTTTAAAAAAAAAGAAAAAAAAAAAAGAATTACTGCAGCTTCATTCCTCCACCAGTGAGTGAACTCGTGAAAGCAGCCACGTCTGTCCATTACTACAGCGTGTGGTGGAGACTTTGACTGGACGTTTAACGCATTAAGAGCAGAAAAATGTCATCACTTGAATCATTTTTATCTTATTACACCCCTAAAATGAAGTCACAATGACCTTGACCTTTAACCCCCGACCAGCAAAATCCAACCAGTTCATCTTTGAGCCTGATTAGCATTTATGCTAAATCTAAACAAACTTCCTCTAGGCATTCCTGAAATATTGAACAGGTCAATGTTTTGTGATTTCAGGGTGACCTTGACCCTTGACCACCAAACTCAAATGAATTCGGCGTTTGCCCCAAATTTAAAGAAACACCGTGCAGGCATTCCAAAAAATATTCAAAACAACGGGGTGAATCTTAGAAATGTTGACCTTTGAACTTTTATATACAAAGATATGTACTCTGGCCTTGATTTTTGACCTTTGACCACCAAAACATCTAATCAGATCATCCTTGAACCTGAGTTGACATTTATGCTAAATTTGACAACTCACGCCCCCCCCCAGATGTTTTTGAGGCGTCTTTCTCGCAAGAATGTGATGGACGTACGTACGGATGAATAACCCAAAAAAAAAATAAAAATTTTGCATTCAAACAAATTGTCAGCAGATCACCAACGTTTTTTCTACAGTCTTCTTCAATATTCGGCAGTACCTTAATAGACGAACAGCTTATGAATCTAATATTATTAATTGGATTTTTCGTTTCTGCCGTCATTTTAAAATAGAACATTTTACATTAAAACTGATAACCACTTAGATTAACTCCCGGCATTTTCACGGAGCTTATTAAGATTCAGCGCCCGTGGAGGAAAAAAGGCCTTTCATCACACTGAACTGCGAGACAGCCCAGAGCACTTAGCCCAGAGGAAGACAATAAATAAATAAAAGGTAGGATTACAGGGCTAAAAGGGGGAAATCAAATTGCCTGACAAAGCAGACACACATCGACTGCGGGGGGCTGAGTGGGCTTTCCAGGAGATATATATATGTGCTTGGCATTATGGAAATTTGCACACATAAATAAACCATGTCATAAGAAACTCTGGATCAATCAGCGGAGAGCGACAGATAAGCAGCGCGTCGTTTAGTGCGACCGACGAGCAGCGCGCAGGAAAGATAAACTGTTTACGCTGCACGAATGGAAGCAAATAAATGGCCGCGTCCCCTTGCGAGACGAGCGGATTAAATTTGACAACATCAACTATAACCAAATTAGAAGGGCTGGAGTTTGTTTCCGTGTCTGGATTTTTTTTTTTCCGAGTCAGCGAGGTAGATGTTAGAGATGAGAGGACCGGGGAAAGGTACCGAGAAGGAGAGCTCGTGTGGAGAGAAAGGAGGGTTAAGTAGCAGTTAGTTAGAGTCTTGGGTGGAGCCACAATGGGACGCAATTATCAATCACTGCTTTTAAAAAAAAAAAACCTTAGAATGTTATCTGCAGTGCATACTGTGATATCTAAAGCTGCAAACTGGGAGTGGGCGGAAAACTCTATCAATCCATTTAGTGTGGAAATAATATCAGCAGCGAATGGCGTTCCGTTTTAGCAAGAAGAGAGAAAGACTTTAAAATTTATGTTTGTTTTTTTTTCTCCCCTGACATCTGTGTTCAAATCATGTAAAATGTGTGTTCAACTGCACCGGGGGAGCTGGAGCCTCGCGGAGAGCCTCGCGCCTCAGGATTCTAACGCAGAAAAACAGCAGCTGCAGTCATACATCAAGCAGCGCCGAGCAAAGACGCTGACAAAAATATAAAACGGCTCCTATCAACTCCGGCCAAACGTTGGCCCTAATTCAATTCCTCTCCGAGCTGTGTGTCATTGAGATTAAATCCCAGCGAGCCGCTCTCCAGCTCAATGGACCAGCACGGGTCCACGGGGACCAATAAAAAAACTGACACACAAAAGGCAGGAGGAATTTATTGGCATGTCAATAAACCTAAATGAATCAAGAGCGAAATTGTGGTGGTGGGAGGGTGGGGGGCCGGGAGGGGTTAGGAGGGGTGCATACATTAGATTTAGACCCGTGTGCGGAAAAAAAGTTCATGTCCATTAAAGTGATTTGCACATTCTGTTTCATAATTTCCTCCTAAATTAATGTGTAGGTGGTTTAGAGGCAACCACTCAAGTATAGTGAACTATTCTCCGTTTACAAAATGTGTGAACTGCAAAAGGACTGTTCTTCTTCTCTCATCTTTACATTAAATACCCCCAAACAGTTCAATATGTGGTTTCTGTAAAGACCATGACACCTCTATTTGTTTCAGCTAATTGAGAAAACATCTACAGGACTTTAAGTTTTTAAAAAAAATCACATTTTATTAGCATAGGTGAGCGCCATTCTCACAAAGAGCACTTAATTCGTTGTGTTCCACAGGGATCTATTTGGGAGCAACAATTATTTCCCATTTAAATTAATTATTTGCTAAAATAATATAAAAATAACATCTATTTTTGCAGATGACACAACGATGAAAATAATTAAACATAATTACTTAATAGTACATTCAGTGAAAACATACATATGTTAAAAACTAATATACATAACGGAAAAATGTTTCAAAGGTCTCAAAGATGACAAACCCAAACTTTTCATTACTCCTAAGACAAATGTTCACTCATTCATCAGACTAGCTTATCTCCCTTTAGGTCTCACAGAACATGCGTAATGTGCATATATCTTTGATATTTTCAACATAGTTTTATACGAATTGGGTTTTCATAATGACAATTTCATAATGATAATTCATCTAGGCCTTTTTTTCCTCTGCACACGATATATTACGTTTTTATGTATAATAGCTAACATTTACATAAAAATGTCTATTAACTACGAAGCTCGTATTACATATATTTGTTGAATTGTTCGAACCCATAGAAACGAGCATTGTTATTCGAGGTGATCGTGCATTTCATTAGGTCGAACTGTCGGTGGCGCCATCTGCTTTACCTCCTCTAGTTGCAGCCACACACCAGAGTTTTAATATTAACTGCATCTCCTTTTGCACCACAGAAATCCGGTTTATTCAATCCATGCATACAGCTACGTTATGTTGTCCTGTTCGTTGTTATTTCAGTATGGACCAGGCTTATTAAAACGTGCCGTTATGAGAGATGACTCTACCACTCACCGAGCTGGTGAGTTGAAACTACATTCAACATGATCACAAAGTTAAGATTTAGTGAGATTGTTTTGACCAAGGACAGCAGAGTTACCCCAGTTAGAAAAATAACGTTCCGTACAGTTCATATATGGCCGGTGTACTCAACGCACTGTAAGTTAGCAAGTTAGCGCAATGTAAGCTGACATTATTTGCGGCCATTTCATCGGGATGAAATGGAAAAAAAAAAAAAAGTAAACGAACGTGACTAAAAGTGAGCGCAACTCCGACGCGGTGGCCCTTCCGTCGAACACGATTCCTGCCCGACTCGCGTCCGGGCCGGTGGCGGATTTTGACCGCGGGGGGCGACGACGTCCACCGTCCCGCCCCCTCTGACCCCTGCATCAGGCTGCGTCTTTCCGTTTTCACGGTTGACGCAGAGTCCCACGCGAATGACGCGCCTTGAATCCACGCCCCCGCAAACACAAACCCGCCGTCGCGCGTCTGCTTCAAAGGTCACAGACGGGCGCTGGATTGGGTTTGCGTTCGCCTGCATCTGAAAATGAAACGTGCTTTGAATTCCCCTCACGACATGGCAAAGTAGACCCGCACTGCCGCTGCTGCTGCTGCGGCTGCTGCTAACTGCTGGTTACCATGGCAATCCTCTACTGATTGGTCAGGTGGTCTTTGGCAGAGAAACAGGCGGTGAAAGAGGCAGCGAGGGGAAGACGGAGATGGAAGGGACGGAGACGAAAATAAAGCAGATACAGGCAGAGAGTCTCCCAGATGGTGCTGGAAGCCCAACTGCGTTCCGAGCTCCAGCGGAGACGCGTGTGTGTGCGCGCGCGCGCGTCTCACATGCAGCAACAGCGACG
>CAAKHG010037902.1:6490-23127 GCA_901007715.1 Dactylopterus volitans
CCAAAACCCGACTCTCTTCCCACACCTTCCTGGTCAGAGTTGTGTTGTTCTGCGACACAAATAAAATCCACACTCCCGCAGCCCGGCAGAGCGGGAGAGACGGCGGCCCCGAGAAGTTGCGGCGTCGCATTAGTCATGCGGTAAAAAAGGAGCAGGGGGTGTGTGGAGGAAGAGGAGCAGACCTCTTGAGATGACTAAGCCTTTACACTCAATTCACTGCTTGATTTATGAGTTCATTTCCTGCACCAAGTTCTCAGCGGGGTTGAGGTGGTATATCTTTCCCACTATAGGTAGCGCTGGCTCCACTTGCCAGTCCCCCCCCCACCCCCCATGAGACCCACTCTCAACCACTCTGGGCCTTAGTGGGACTATAAATAATGGCCGCAGTAGCGAGAGCGCGCGCGCACTGAAACACTGCAAAGAGAGGAAGCCGAAACATCTTTATTCATGAAGGAGGTTCTTATCTTCCCCTGCAGAGGACAGGACGGATCCACAGTGCGCAGTGAGCGGTTGCCGCAGCGACCGGGAACGCGAGAGCAACTTTCTCAAAAAAAAAAAAAAAAAAAAAGAAGAGAAAAAGTGTTGGAGCGCTTGTGTAGGTAGACGGCGAGGTCAGGCCCGCTCACAGATGTGGGTGCGTCCCCACCCCTCCTTTTTTAAAAAAAAAAAAATCTTTTTTGTTTTTTTTGCAGACGAATTGGAGCGTCGGCTCGCTCGCCGCCACTCGACCGGCTCGAAGCCGCAACGGAGCCCCCGCCGCCGCTCAGACGCTTTGTTGTCTATTTTGAACGGCGAGGCAGCCGCAGGGGTCACGAGCGGTGAATCAGCCTTGTGGGAAGGTGGAGATGAAAGAGTGCGGCGGCGGCGGGCGAGGGGAGAGCGAGCGAGGCGTCCCACCGCTTCCTTTCATTGTCCCCTATGAATGTTGCCGGGGTCAAGTGATCTGGCGGCGCTAAAGAATTAAATATAGCAGGCGAGTGATGAGAATTGTTTTTTTTCTTCCTCTTTCCCCTCCTCCCTTCTCATCCTCCCACCGAGCGAGCCGGGCCGGGGCTCCACAGGCCAAACCAGCCCGAGTGGATCCTGAAGAGGAAGCACAGGTAATGATGGAGACGGAAGGTATGGAGGGGGGAGGGGTGTGCGACCAGTGCGCTCATGGATATAGAACTTTATTATAAGACAGTCTGAGGCGTGTGTCTGCAGCGTTACAAAACCATACGCATTTTATCACCTGATTTTTTTAAATTCTTTAAACACCTGGGGCCTGAAAGTTCGATTGAAATGAACCGGGCCTCGTCTCCCAACTCTAAGATGACACAACTCGTGGCGTCCACGTGGCAACGGAACCCGAAAAGGTTTTTATAACTTTATCACATTCTTTCTTTCTTTTTTTTCTGTATTTGTAACACGAGCACTGATTTTTGATGGAATTGGAAGGATAAACGCAGGAAGAAAAAAAAACACAGATTCAGTCAACAATTAATCCTCTCGGAATAGATTAATCTCTTCCTGAGCTGCTAAATCACTGCGTTCATTAGCCAGTCGCTAGCTTGCCTCTGCAGTGAGGCGGAGCCTAAACAAGTTGGATGTTCACTACGCTTCAAACTCACCCAGGAAAGTGTTTATATATCCTATAAAGCTCATGTCAAGTTTTTAGCATTTTTTTTTTCCAATTTCAATAAACAAACCTGGCGTATTTTATGCTAAGCTAAGCTAACTGTCGGCCACGTGTCTCTCGCCTAACTCTTCGCATAAAAGCCGACAAGCGAACTATTCCTTTATCGTTCCCTTATGTTGTACATAGCGTCGCAATCATCACATCGTCACCTGATCACGAATGTTTGCGCCAATTGGGATTTTTTTTTTTTTTGCTACTAATGTTTGGTTGCGTTTCTTCTTCTGTGGTACACGTGTGGCGAAGCGGCGCCGTCGCCGATGGCATGGAGGAGGAGCTTGTGGAATTTCAACAAATCCACAAAAATCCAATGTTGATAGAGAGTTTTTTTGTGCTCACAAAGACAAACAAAAATCTAGTAAAAAAAATAGTTTAATGCTCACTGCCAGTAAATGTCTTTTCCTCTTTATAATGTGTATTCATATTACTGAGCTATCTATGATTCGTTGAGGGTGACGGGCCTGCGTGTTTGTGGCTGCAGCGGCGGCGGCGTCTTCCCACCTCATATTTTGGCTGATTTCCCCCCTCAAGTGTTCACATTTTCACCGCATGTAAACGATGGTGAGAAAAAAATAAACAGAGGAGCGACATTAACAGGAAGTGAAGCAGAAGAAGAAGAAGAAGAAGAAACAAAACTAATTTCCGTCTAATACTTGTTCGGGCGACGTTCTCCACAGCCGAAATAGCACCTTGTTATGACATTAGCATTCACGGGGCGCCATAATTTCTGCGCCGTCGCTCTCGCCGCTTTAGTTACGGCACAACTGGCGCGCCGCCTCCAACTTTAGCCGCCCTCAAGCGCACCCCGGCGACGGCGCGTCAACTCGACCCGCGCGGATCTCGCCTCCAGCTTAGGTGCGCGCGGGGTTTTCCCACGCGTGGAGCCATTCGCCGCCCGCTGGGCAGCGCCATTAGACACTCGCTGCTACTCCTGACAGTTTGAGCAAACGAGCGGGGGAAGCGGGAGAGGAGGGGATGACTGTCGCTCTCCCCCGGAGCCGAAGCAGCCATTCCAGCACGGACCCTCTTTGTATTCCGGGAGCGCCTCGTTTTTTTTTTGTTTTTTTTTTTTGTGTCAGCGCGGGACAAGAGAAGCACTTAACGTGACATTTAGAGATGCTCGGAGATTCTCTCTCGGGGGCCGGAGGGAGGGGGAAAAAGGACCAATGATGTTATCGCGGATATATGTTTTAAATGCCAGGAGGGGCGCTTTGCCAGAGCGCTTTGGCCACAAAGATAAGAGAATAACCCGGCCTCTGGTCTCGCACCTCTTGCACTGGTTCTGGGGGCTCACGGTAAGCTTTGTCTGAAATGGATTCATCTCTATTCTATCAGATATGATCTTTTAAGGCTTAGAGAACAATCTTCTTAGATTGTACATTAGTGCGGCGGTTATCCTTAGAAGAAATCCACACATGCAGGGTGCATTTTAAGCAGCGGTCCGCGCTGGGCACGCTGAGCTCTGTGAGTGGGTGACTCAGAGATTTCTGGGAACCAGATGGTCATAATGCGCATCTTAACCAGGGATAACAGTCATTTAAAAAAAAAAAAAAAAAAAAAAACAATCAAAAAAACTCCCGCTCCCCTGATTAACGTGAAAACCTCCTTTCGGGTTGATAGCGGACTAAAGACGTGCGATTGATGTTTTGCGCCGCAACATGAATATGTAACACTTAAAAGGGAAAGGTCATTTTGACCCATCCGGCCATTTGAAATCAAACCGCCCAAATCATTGTTTTTTTTACGTGAAACGTCCTCCAATCAGAGGGAAAGCAGCGGGTGCGGGCGAGTTTTCTCCGCCAGGATGCGATCAAAACGGCTCGGATGAGCGTTTTTGCAATTGCAAACGGGCCCCGTCCGTTTCTCTGACAAAAAAAGAGCACCTCCCCGCCCCCCCGCGCGCGCGGCCCATGTAAGAACTTGCACCCGCGCGCAAGTATGGCCGCCGACGGGACCGCGCCGTCCTCTCCAATAAATCAGGAGCGAGCAGTCGGACCCAGGAAAGACGGAGCTGCATGGTGATGAAGCGGCGCCGCACCGGAGCAGAGTCTGGGAAGCGAGGTTGGCTATTCATCAACATCTGCACATACACTTCCTGCGCCCCCCCACCCTCCGCCCCCACTCTCCCAACCCCTCCCCTCCCTATTTGTCTCCGATATGGTGGCTTGTTCTGGTAGGCTCAAGGTTTATAGACGCTTCCTCACAGCCTCGGGCACCGGTTTCCTTAGAAATGGCACCTGATGTGGGCGTCCATCGGAACAGAAGCGTCTAAATATTAAACCTGTCAGCGGCGACAGCTGAATATTGTGGGCTGACAGTGGAATTGGTTTTGAGCCGGCGAGAAAAGGTGTCGGATTCCGTTTGATCTTCCATAATGCCGCCTCTTAGGGACGCGTCATTCTTCTCCCCATCGCCACTTCCCATCATTTTTGAACCGCCGCGATTTTGCCAAAACGCTCCCTCTCGCGGGGCCCTTTCTCTCGCCCGTGCCCTCCGCTTATGTGCCGCGTGTTTACCCAAGACGGAATAATCCATTTGTACGTTTCTCGCCATCTCAGGGCTTCTTGAATACTTAAAGGCTTTGATGTTTGGTTGTCTAATGCAGTTACCTAAGCAGCTTGCCGTAACTGGCCTCCCGGAGATTCTCCCCGCACGCTCTTTTCTGCAATGTGTCTGGATTGTACAATAAAGTATCCTTTTGAAGCCTGTCCCCGCTGCCTCTTGGGAAGGTGTTTATTTATTTATTTATTTATTTATTTTGTAGATAATGACATTTCAATTCACACCTCACCCCAAGAGTTCTGCACAAATTTCTTTTTTTTTCCCCTCTCTCTCTCTCTCTCCTTAACTCTTTACTCAACGCGGTGCACTCGCAGGTGCTCCGACACGAGTTCCCACGTCACGCCCTCGCTGGCGCGCGCGCGCGCGCCGGCGGGTTCAGCCAAACGCTAATTACCGGAGCTGCCAGTTCGCCCGCAGTTTGGTTAAATCATAAACAAGGCCGCAGACTGGGACCGGGTCCAGGCCCGCGCGCGCCTGGAGCGCGCGATGACCGAATTTCTTGCGCAATGTTGCCGCGAATTGGCTGAAAATAGTGAGCCGCCGACTGCCAGACTGGTTTGGCACGCGGCCCAGAGAGTCCCTGACTCAGCTCAAAGGCGCGGCTAACCTGGCGCTGACGCACTCCGGCTGGATGCACCATTAAGCGCCGTAATCAAACTGAACCCCGCCGGAGTACGCTGGCGCGCTTGTGCCCTCTGTGCATTTTCATCATTGTTGTGTTTTTTTTTTTTTTTTTTTTTGTGAATAGAGATGTTGGACGCGATAGAGCGCCTCCGCGTGAGTGTCACATTCGCCTGGCACTTTTGTTCGGGGGTCACGTTGACGTCATATTTGAAACCAAACGCAGCGTAACGCCTGCTGAATATGAAGCTGGAGCCAGCGGGCCGTTAGCTTAGCATAAAGCCTGGGAACAAAGGAAACACAACACCGCAACATGATGCTTTGTTTTTTGTGTTTTCACTTTTTTTTTTTTTGCACGAATGCGAGGGAAAACATGCCAATTAGCGACGTTCACATTTTTCGCATGAGGTTCGCGTGAGCTTCCTCTTCCCCCATCAATGGCTGCTGTCGGCGCAGCTTGTGTCAGCTCCCGTTCCGCCGTTGCTGCAAGCAGACGCGAGCGCCGCTCTTACCCCGATTCTTGCCCGTGGCACCGAACCCAACAGGGGAGAGGTTTGATGAGTGGAAAAAAAACAAAAAAAAACAGTGGGCTGATCTACCGCTTTTATGTGCCTGTCAGACAAAACAAAACAAAAACAAACCATTTTGGGGGCCAAAGATGCACACGCACAGGGAAAATGCCCGGTGTGACGGGAGGCCGGCTCAGCCCTCACACTCTGCATGCTAAGCTAAGCTAATTGCCGGCTCCAGCGTCACATCTTCATAATTTATGCGGCGAGACTGCCGTGTGCTCTCGGAAAGTTTTGCCCGTCCTATCAAAATCCGGTAATAGTACGTCTGTCTATGAACGGCAGCATCATCGGCTTCGTGGCGGTGCATGGCGGCGGTGTGTGGCCGAAACCCGCGAGCATTCAGCATTTCAATGGAGACCAGAACCTCACATGTACTCCAAGAGGTCAAAATGGGCTTTCAGTACAGTTGAGGGAGGGGGGGGATTAACACTATTGGAAGTGGAGTTAAAGGGAAGTTGAGGGTGCGCCGCTTATTTTGCTCATCATACAACAAGAACAGCCATACAGCATCTGGATTTTGCCATGTTCATCAAGTTGAATCATGGGAAATGTAGGATCCATTGACTTTGGAGCTAAAACGACTCGATTTTGTCTCCTGAGATTATCAGATTGCAGCACGAGATTACGGGCATGCCTCTCTAACCCTGGGTGGGAATTTGCATCATGGCGTGATGCACGCGAATGACGTTTATGGAGAACATGACTTGTTTTAACATGATGCGCCGATCACACGCTGGTGTTCACTGAAATAATTGAAATAGATAAATGCTTAAAAATAAATGTTCTTATTATAGGTCTATTTTCTTATAAGGATGCGCACAGAGGTCAGAGCTTCAGTGTACGAATATTGGAGCCCATTTCGCAGTCATTGTTCTAGTACGTGACCGTAAATAAACATGCAGGGTTTTTTTTTTCTTCATTTTCTTCGATTAAAGGCATCTTGCTGCACCTTTTTCGGTAAAGATGAAAAAGCGTTTTGACACAATTAAGTTCAAAGGGAAAAAAAAAAGAAAAAAGAAAAAGTGCCATTCTCGCTCGCTTTCAGAACACACTGACCTAATTTAACTTTTTTTGATCCAGTGCCGCACGACCGGCGGATGCGCACGTCGCCGCGGAGGCGCGGCGCTCAACAAAAGGCAGGAAGACGCCGCGCGGTCGGACGGCTCGCCGCCGCCGCCGAGATGGGCCCGTTCCGATTCCCGCGCCTCCTTGATCACAGCTGATGCGCGGATAAACAGACTGTACTTTGGGGGATTCACTTTACAAGACTCGGCATAAGGCGCGTGTGGAACTGGGATATTAATTGGAGGAGATTAGCTGGCGAAGTTAAGGTTAAGGTAAACTTTATTATCCCCGAGGGGCGATTCCTCTCACAGCCGGCAGTGACAAATGGGAGAAGAGCAACACGCGACGCCGTGCACAGCCGAGGTGTTCTTTGCTCTTTAGCATCTTGTTATTCCATTACCCTGAATACGATATCCCGTGGAGCAAGGCACAACTAATTTGCTTGCTTTAAAACCAAACACAGTATGTTTTTTTTTTTGTTTGTTTTTTTAATTCTGTTTCTTGGACTGTCGACACATTGAAGCCCCTTTCTGGATCAGACGGTTTTGCTCCGTGGAAGTGAGCGCTCAGTCTCTTTCAGCAAATCTTGCTTATCGAGGCAATAGAACAAAATGCTGTTTTCGGAAATTTAAGGAATCTTACTTTTTTTTTTCTTTTTTTTTTCTTTTCAGCAATTCAGACTCGTTGAGTTTGAAAACTAAATTCTACTGTACAAATAAAAAATAAAAAATTGCATCTTCACTTATTTCACTTTTTTTGAGAGTAAAGGGAGGCAACAAGATACTCAGCAAATATACTCCTGCTGACTGTTGCCATCTTTTTTTCTTTTTTTTTTTAACAGCTGGAGCTGGCTCTAACGTGGAGGGGGCCGTTGCGAATTGTCAGCCACAAAGTAGCCGAACCATGAAGCGTACTCTGCTTTATGAGCCACACTATTTCACCCCAAACGGGACCATAATGTAGAACACAAGCATGCTGTATTGAAGAGAACTTTAAACCGGTGATTGATGCCATAACTCGTTAGGAAAATGTTGAATGAGGTAATAAGTCCAGAGAGAAGGAGGGACGTGTTCTCATGTAGCTCATTTTGAAATGTCTAGTCATTCGCTATATAGTTCACTGCAGCATGGATATATAGTCCATAAAAAGAAATCATTGCAAGACTTATGAAAATATAGTGAACAGAGGCCGCATTATATACTACATCTATCGACCAAGACCATCATGCATTGCAGCACGATTAGAGTTGCTACCATTAGCGGCTAGTAAATAGTCTGGTGAGCATTATTTCAATTATTCAATTAATAGAATATTAGTAAATTGTCTAGTGGAGCCATATTTGGCGCACTTTAGTTGGTCCAAAATGTGAGAAGTAAATGTTGTATATACGTATAAATGTATGACAACAATTGATCAGTAGCGGTTGGTCGGTAGCGGGTGCTGTGGCCCCGCCCCTCTCACCTCGTCAAAGATGTAAATCTACATAAACATTAAAGCATGATTTAGTAGTTGTACAGTGCATATAATTAAGAATCAAAAATGTCTTTCAGTCTTCCAGCCATTAAAAATTCATGCATTATCTGCGTCTGGACGACTAAAGTCAGCGAGCCCTCACCCTTTCGCCAAGCAGGTGGCCTGAGGCTGCTCTCTAATTGGCTCCTTCATACTTTGCTGCCACTTTAATTGGCATTGCTTCGGTGTTTTTTGACCCGATGCGATTGGACGGTGCTCGCAGCTGTCAGTCAGGTTCACGCCCACCGCGACGCCTCGTCACGTCGACTGTCAGTCATCCGCCGCCTTTTCTGCTTCTCGGTGGCTGAGCGAGATGGCCGGTGCTGGTGAAACCGTGGCAACGGAACAAAACTAGCACTGCTACAGTTACAGTTACTATTACTGTTCTAGCACTGCTGCTGCTGCTACTACTACTGCTGCTATAACTACTTCTACTGCTACAATTACTATTGCTATGGCTACTGCTACTACTACTACCACTACTATTACTACTACTACTACTACTGTTACTATTTCTGTTCTCGTGCTGGTGCTACTACATCTGCTATTACAACTACTGCTACTGCCACTACAACTACTACTACTACTACTTCAATTACTATGACTACAACTGCTGCTAATTCTACTACTACTACTACTTCAACTACTATTACTATGATCACTACTTCTGCTAAATCCACTCCCACTACTTCTACACTACTACTACTACTACTACTATACTGCTACAAATGCCACTACTGCAAATGCCTTTAAAACTACTGATGATAAAAGCAGCAGCAGCAACAGCAGCAGCATTTAAATATAAAACAGCCTTTACCAGCCTGATGACAAATGTTTTGGCCCTTTACTAAACATGCTCGACATAATTTGGCTCGAATTTGGGAACCATAGCCAACAATTTATTTGCAAATCCGGATACAGGAACACTGCACTTGGCACGGGGTGAGTATTTACCTGCAATTACTCAAACATTTTCTCCAGCCACAAATGTAGCCATAAACGGTCGAAGAAACCGGGGGGACAATATTCGGAGCGCTGCAGCATCAAAAGAAAATCAAAAGGTCATGCGTGCGGCATGCTTGGCCACGGAATTGCACGGCAGCGTGTGTGGAAAAATCAAATCCATGAGACCAAAAATAGGTGACCTTAATATTGGGGTACATGCCACAACAAAGCTTGACCAGGAAAATTACAGTAATTTTCACTCTGACATTCATTCAGCGCCTCAAATCAACTTTTGTGCAGGAAGTGACATGCAGGCGCTGTTCCGAGGAGATGATAAACATTCATCAGCGCCGATGGCGAAGACAGCGAGGCTGATTAGACCGCGGCGGGAAACATCACCATCAGCCACGTCTCCAAAGCTGCAATTACCTGCTAGAAAATGCAGATTGTATCGCGGGGCTCCTCGCGGCGGCGTGGATATTCAAGCAATCAGGGTCCAGCCTCCGTCTGGCTGCCAGCCTTCTGGGTTCCTGCTGGACCAAGAGGGGGGGAGAGAGAGAGCGAGAGAGTGTCCCCTTTGATTAAGCGTCTTGGACGAGGCTGCAGCGGGAGCTGGGCTCGGCGCTGGCGTGGTGCCGTCACCGTGCCGCCGGTCGGCGGGGCCCGCTGCTGGATCCCCGTGGCGCAGAGCTCACACGTCCTCAGACTCTGGCGCCGCACGCCGCCCAGACAAAATAGCCACAGATGCCGGCTCGCTAAACCCAAAGATGCCCCTAATAATATAACTGACAATCCAACCGCCTAATCCGGCAATTACAGAGAGGGACATTTCTGCCAGCGGTGCTGAAAAAAAAAAGACTGCCGACTGCCAAAATGATAGTAGATGTGCAAAGTTATCGACTCCCGTCCAGGCTGAAATCTCTCAGCAGTCATTACCATTGGATGGATTGTGGTGCAGTTTTGAGAAGGACATCCGGGTTCCTCTCACGCCGCCCGGATGCCGAATGTGCTGATGGCGTCTGATTGTGCGGCGCGAGTTGTTGTCTGCAGAGTACAGAACTGTGAGGATGAATTTCCCCACGGAGACAGATAAAGTCCAAGTAAGGAAGAAAGGAGGTAAGTGAGTAAATAGAAAAAGTAGGAAGGTGAGAGAGAAAGACGGTAAATAGGACATAAAGTCAGAAAGTAAGCAAGATAGACAGAAAGAATCAAAACGAAAAAGATTAAAGGAGATGAAAAATAGAAAGAAAGAGAGAAGGGGACAAATAAATACAGTGAATAAGGAAAATAGCAAAATGAAACTAAGAACAAAGAAAGGAAGTAAGCAAATGAGTAAGAAAGAAAGAATTAAAAGAACAAAGAAAGTCATGAATAAGTATGTAAAAAAGAAGGCAAGAGAGAAAGATGAATTTTAATACCCTTGGGCAAATTGGGTCAAATTTTTAGACCAGTAATTTCATAAATGACTAAAAACCAGCCAAACTAATGCTGCCCTCATGTCTCAGACATTTATAAATCTGCGACTTCTTTACACACGACAGCCATGGCATCTCCCATCAAATGTCACTGAGAGTCACTGCGGCTGAAAGTCACACCATAACTTTCAACACCTATATGATCAATTCAGCTCAATAGAAAACGAGGCTGACCGAGCGAGGACGATGTAAAAAAAAAAAAACATCCAGGAAGCGAATAATACAGGCACTGAACAGAGCGGTCACGACAGGCATGGAGGAAGTCGAAGGTTAATGTGAATAACAACTGCGATCGCCTGTCAGTCGGCGAAAAAGCACTTTCAGCAGGCACATTTTTTTTTTTTTAATACGGTGAACAATTGCCCCACGTGGTCACATTGCAGTCCGTTTGCAGGTTCCGGTCACCACGCTCCCGCTCACTCCAAACAGACTGAGATGATTTTATTTCTTATCAATATCTTTGACCTAGACCCATCGAGAACATGGTGCCCAGGCTGGAAATGATAATATCCTTCAAGATAGTATTTCAGTGTTTACATATGTCTATCTAGAAAAACTGCTACATGGTTGGTGAGCTGCCAGGGAACCTACAAAAACCTCTGTAGGTCTCCCGACAGTCCGCCGCTTGGGCATGAGTCATTCTCTCCATCATTTCCATCATCTACAGCAGGTAATGAAGGAGCCGGGACCAATAAGCAGGCTCCAGGCTTGTAATCAGGAAGTAAGCAGCCGGTCAGCCAAACAAACAAGTCAAATAGCAAAAGAAACAAAAAAAAAACATCGGTGGCTGGAGCAGTCGGAGCGCAGTGGTGGAAATTGCGGCAGGAAGCCACACCTGACGAGCGGCAGCAGGTGACGCGGCCCATTAAGGAGTCGCTGGGAGTCACGAGGCGACGCATCAGGTGGCTGCATCAGGTGATCAATGACAGCAGTGAGTGGCCTTCTGGGACAAGATGGGGATGTGACATGTCAGGGTGGGGGGGGGGAAGACACACACACACACACACACAGAAGACGCAGAGGAGCTGGAGGATGAGGGCGGAGCAGCTGTTGCCATGACAGCGCCATCGCCATCTGTACGTTGTCCAAGGTGACAGCCTGCCGAACATGTGCTGGTGAGCGGCTGCGTTTGTAGACGTGATAATTGGGCACTCGGAGCAGATTAGGCGGCGTCGCATCGGAATGGCTTCGCGTATTTGCATTCTACGGGAGGTGGTGGTGGGGGGTGGGGGTCGGGGGGGTTGGGGGGGGCGGTGAGGACGCCGCAGTTTTGTGTGTTTATGACGTCCCGTGTGTGAGGACGGTTCCACGTTTATGGACTTCCGCGCTCTGCGTGCGCTTCACCGTTATTTACTGCCATGAGAACTGGTGGCAAGGGGATATTTCTTTTATTGCTATGAGTCAGTAGATATTTGGGATGATTTATCAAATGACGCCGTGACACTCTCCCCTCCTTTTAAAACCTTTTGCTTTTTTTCTATTATCATTATCTTTTTTTTTTTTTTTCTGGTGCGCGCAACATTTAATTTTCCATTTGCTGTGAGAAATGACCTGACGCTGGAGTCCAAAAGCGAACGCGCTGCCTCCCAACATCATTTTCCAATCAATTCCAATCAAGGCAAAAAAAAAAAAAAATACACATCTTTGGGTGCACCCACTGAAATACAAAAAAAGATAAAAGGAAAAGAAAAAAGAGGAACAAAAACAGATAAACAAAGATCCCAAACCAACCCATAATTTCCAGGAAGCTTGAGCCCCATTTTCGGTAATACTGTACATGGCTGCAGCCGGCTGAATCAGCGCTTCCTGGGGTTATTTCTCATAAGGCTTGCGTGGTGGGCGCCGGTAAATATCCCAGCAGAGCAGCCGGAGCAACGCGCTTTGCAGCGCTCAACATTCATGCATTCACTCGGTTCACATTTGTAGAAAAAGGCCTGTTTTGCAAAAGAAAAAAAAAAAAAAAAAAAGGAAGAACAAAAAAAAAGGATCATATCCGGAAGAGGCAGGCACAGGTAAAGACACGGGAGATCACTGTTGTTGTGTGACCTTAAGAAAATGAGGTATTTCTTGCCCCGACGCCCCTCAGGATGAGGGACGGTCGACGCCCCTCGGACGCGAACAGGAGGTGAACCACAGGCTGAACTTACCGTACAGATTAAGTCGATATCAGTGCAAGAGGGCATTTAGCGCCGAAAGAGGATTGAATAGAATACATACCAAAGTGCACCCGGCTTAAATCCCTTGATGGAGGGGAACTCGGGCAAAATAACAAAAGCTTCTGATCAGCGTGGGCTTAAAGGGGAATCCATTACTGGGCGTAAGATGCCTTTATGTCAATGTCTCTCTAATGCAGCCACATGTGAGAGAGTGTAGGAAAACCTATGTGGGATGAGGACCCACACACACACACACACACACACACACACACATGCACACACGAGAACACATCCCTCTCACACACGATACCAATTATTGACCTGACATGTTGGAAACTGTCCGTGGTGCTGAAACGGCTTGCCTGGCCGGAGGGTTTTAACTCTTCGCTGCTGCTGCTGCTGCTGCTGCTGCTGCCTGGGTGTGTGCGTGTGTGTGCGTGTGTGTGTGTGTGTTGCTGCTGTGTGTTTGGTGAACTCTCACCAAACACACTTCGGGGACGCCGGGGTCCTGTCTGCAGGTGCTCCACACGCGGCTACGGCCACATCATGAATGTGACGTCCTGAGGGTCACGTCGGGGCACACATGCTGTTCCAGTTCGACGCTCTTCCAAGTGGATGAATCAATGAACTCAAAGCAACTATAATTAAAGCAGAACCGTTTAAATCACTATTGTGGATATAACTTAAGTGGAATTCTATAGTGATTTTCTGCCAGCAGCTGTTCAAGGCCGCTCAAATTGCCTGCGTGCGTCCGCGCGTGCGTGCGCGTGCGCGCGCGCCTGTGTGTGATTAGAGATGCGGTTGCGTCACCGGTTCGGCAGCCGGGACAGACAACTGGCACAGCTGTAGCGTCAAGGCGGCGGCGACGCCGGCGGAAGCGCGCATGCCAAGGCTTCAAAGTAAGAGGGGAGC
This sequence comes from Dactylopterus volitans, assembly GCA_901007715.1. Classification (NCBI taxonomy): domain Eukaryota; kingdom Metazoa; phylum Chordata; class Actinopteri; order Syngnathiformes; family Dactylopteridae; genus Dactylopterus; species Dactylopterus volitans. The sequence goes on from CAAKHG010037902.1 coordinate 19,986, forward strand.
CCGCGCGGTGACGTCGTTCGGGCCCGCTGTTCGTGGAAGGGTGAACGGGTGACCCCCGACCCGTGTGACCCCACCCTCCCCACACCGACTCTTAAAAAGACCTCAGGTGGCTTTGGAAGTGCGTGAGGTTAAATCCCGACTAAACCAGATAAACATAACACGTCAAAAAAAAATAAAAATAGATACATCAGCTTGCTTTTATCAGATGATGAGTATTCATATTTTTTTTCCATGACGGACCTCTTTTTAAGTTTACCGTTACGGCCGCCGATTCCCACCGGCTCAGCCTCCTCCGGGGCTTTTATTGTGAAAGCGCCGGCAGGCAGGCGCCGGCGCCGCCGCCGCCGCCGCGCCGGGCTCGCGCGGCTCGGCGGCGGCGCTCGCGCCTCAGTCGGCTGTGGCAGGACGGCCGAGCTCGTGCGCCTCCTCGCGCGGGGGGTGGTGGTGACCGGCGCTGACGTCCGATAAGGCGACGCACGCACGCGACTTATGACACGTAAGGGGGGAAAGGAATTAAAAACATCAAAAATAACAACAAACAAACAAAACAAACTCGGGCGACGGTTGAGGGGAATAAGTGAGTATTTTTTTTTAAATGTTTTTTATTTAAAAAAAAACCGGTGACATCGTCAAGTTGGGAGAAGTGGACCGGGTCACGTGCGGGACTCTGCCCCCCATACCTGCTCCGGCACTTGAAACCAGAGCAGCTCCGGGCGCAGCGCAGCCGCGCAGGGATGAGACGCGGCGGCGAGCGGCGCGACGCGGACTCGACGGCGGTGCCGTTCTCGGCGGCGGCGTGATCGACGGGTCGGGGCAGCTATGGAGGAGAAGTTGAGCCGGCTCGTCCTCGTCCCCGTGGCGGCGGTGCTCTTCCTGATGATCGGGTACCAGTACGTGTGCCCGGCGGACAGCAACACCTGCTACTTCAGGCGCGAGGAGAAGGGGCTCTTCCAGCGCTACGCGTCCGGCTCCGGCTTAGTTTACGCGGAGCCGGACGCGGACGAGGACCTGCCCGCCAAGATCGCGTCCAGGTTCAACTTCACCGAGCGGGACCTGGACCGGCGCGCCGACTTCGACATCCGCGGGGACGACGTGATGGTGTTCCTGCACATCCAGAAGACCGGCGGGACCACGTTCGGGCGGCACCTGGTCAAGAACATCCAGCTGGAGCAGCCCTGCGACTGCATGCCGGGCCAGAGGAAGTGCACCTGCCACCGGCCCGGCAAAACCGAGTCGTGGCTCTTCTCCCGGTTCTCCACCGGCTGGAGCTGCGGGCTGCACGCGGACTGGACCGAGCTGACGAGCTGCGTTCCGGGAGTGATGAACAAGAGGGACAAGAAGAGCGCGCAGAAGAACAAAAGGTGAGGCGAGACCTGCGGGGCAGGTGTCCTCAATAGCGGCGGCGAAGGCGGCGAAGGCGGCGGCGGCGGGAGCGGCGGGAGCGGCGCGCTCATGTGTTCATAGATGGAGTGCAGTGGTGCCAGAGGGTACGCAGGGTATATATAGAGGGTTATTTAGTTAGTCTGGCAGCTAATTCACTCATTCATCTACCAGCACACGCAGGCACGCGCGCACGCACGCACGCACACACACACACACACACACACACACACACACACACACACACACACACAAAAGCGTCCTTATTTTTAGTCATTGATTCATCTCACTCACTCACTCACTCACTCACAATTCATCCATTTGCTCACTCACTCACTCACTCACTTACCCCTAGTTCACCCATTTGTTCACTCACTCACTCACTCACTCACTCACTCACTCACTCACTCACTCACTCACCCTTAATTCATCCATTTGTTCACTCACTCACTCACTCACTCACTCACTCACTCACTCACTCACTCACTCACTCACTCACCCCTAATTCACCCATTTGTTCACTCACTCACTCACTCACTCACTCACAAACCTAATTGTGCTGCTTTCTCATCAAGACGATCACATGGTCCAGAAAACAAAAAACAAAAAACAAAAAACACGCTAAAAATAGACTGAAAGCCAGCGACTGAATTAACAACCAAAATGAACAAATGATTAAAGTTTCACTCGCTCACAGGCACCGCGCCTTAAAAGAGCTGCTCCGTTCGCTCGCTGGGGCCAATGGAACGATTCACTCACTCACCTCAATGAACGAGTGAGCTGACGGCGCAAAGGGGCGGCGGCGAAGGAAGGAAAGTGTGCCGCCGACCTGCAAGCGGCGTCGCCCACGCTCGCCATCGCCCGCGACGACGCACACACTCACTCATTACTCTCCCTTCACTTGCTCACCGACCCAGGAGCCGTCTCACCACTTCATTCGCCCCGTAAACCTCCTGCGCTCGTGTCGGAATTAGCCCTGATTGATTTGCCGCCTCGGGCCGACATCGCCGGGCCACCAATCAGGCGAACGGAGGCGCGACCGAGCCAGCGAGTGAACGCATGAACACGCGGCGGAGCGAACTTCCGTTAGCGGCAAAGCGCGCCGGCGGGGAAACGGGGGCGGGGGGGGGGGGGGGCGGACGAGCGGCAGCCGATGCGAAAACATCAATTTAGATAAATGATAAATAAGCGCGAGCGCATGCAAACAGAGCCCCGTAATAGAAACAATTAGTCAACTGACAGAAAATTAACCGCTCGTAAATTAGATTGCGTCCCGCCTGATTTGGTATTTATCAAGCAGCGGCACACAACAGAGTCCACATATCCGCCGTCGCCATCTCGGCGAGCGCGATCGTGACTTGTAGGTTCTGCGGGGCCGAGCGGGCTATTTAAAGACATCGCGGCCCGCATTTTTTTTTTTTTTCCGCGCAAGCTGTGACCGGATGAGTCGATTTCAGCGAGCCCGACAATAGACGCCCGCAGTGGAGTAAGTCAGCCAATAAGTCAAAAGGTAACTGGGTGTCTATTTTTTTATTTTTATTTTTTCCTTTTGTCATCCATGGAGGTTGCGGCACCAATTCTCCCCCAGCTACCTGCGCGGCCGCACCTGCCAGACGCGCGTGTGTGTGCTCTTATCGGCATATGATGCAGCAGGGTACAAAGCCGTTAAAGCTGGTGTTAACGCGCACGCCGCACGCCACACGCCACGTCCACGCCCCGTTTGCGAAGCGGCAGCGTTCCGCGCGGGAGGCCGGCAGGCGGG